>CAJNSZ010001468.1:0-26493 GCA_905329745.1 Rotaria sp. Silwood2 | reverse complement strand
ATTCTTAACTTTTTTATTGACGATAAGTTTGCCGAAAAGTTGATCATAGGCTAGTTTTAGTCAAGAAGCAGTCATTCTATTGTACGATATTCAGCATTGAGAAATCAGTTACAACTATTTCCGGCACCACCGTCATCATTAATTATTATGAGCTCAATGGACATTGATTGAGTTCCAGTTATTCTCTGGACTCTCAGAAATGAGTTGAGACGATATCACTCGTAATTCCTACGAATTTCTGGAAATTCTCACTGATTCCGGCTGGAACCACTCTCTAGAACTTCTGAACTCAGGTCAAAATGGAATTAGACAGAATTCCTAAAAACTCATGGCAATTATGAGTAGTTTCGGCTCAACTCAATTCTGAAAATCCTGAAAATTGATGCAGCTCGATCAAAGTCATATGAATCTGCTATGTTCAGTAATGATTGAGTTGCCCGAATCGGATGAAATCGATTCCTCGGGTGGAATTGATTCCTAAGTGTTCACCATCGTGGAATAGGATGTATTATCTATGACTATTGGTATCAGAGATCCAAAAAGGTCTAGTTTTCGTAGGTCTGGTCTGTCTATGATGAAGTATGTGCTTCTTTAGCCTGCCGTGCCTGTCATTTGTTTCCATCGACCTGGCCTGTTTGTATTGGTCTGTGTATTTTTTTACATCCTTTTATTACAATAGAACGCAGGCAAAAGATTGGTTCTATAAGAAGGCAATAAAGTCATGCACACCGAAATAACGTGATTATACGAAACTTTTATTAATTTAATATAATACAAATCTATCACGAATAGATAAGTAAGAAGACATTAACATTTGAAAAAACTCTGGCTTTCAGTAAGAACGTTGCGACTGAATTTAATGAACTAGTTAAAAAATACTTCAAATCTCGTTATATTGCGACATTTTAACTATAAAATAGGCAACAATGAAAATGAGTTCATGATAAACGTAGGATACTAATAATAGCCGATAAGAAAATATGAACGGTAACTTAGCGAAACGGTAAATAAACCAAATAAAAAAATGGACAACGAACATAGTATTCAAAATCGATTATTAGTTCTGATTATGCCCTGTCAAAATGAGAAAAAAATTATTTGTCATTTTCTACTGAAGAAAAATACTTCACGGTGTATTTTGATACCTGTATTTTCTGTTCGAAAAGAGAAGTTTTTTTTTCTTGAATATTTACGAAAAAATAACAGACAGGTGGTCTATATATGTTANAAAGCATTATTTTTTTGGAAAATTAGATAAGCTTTCGTCGAAAGTGGTTGAGTTCTGATGTTGTTCGCTGAGGAAAGAATGACGATGGAACGCTAACGCATGACTTATCTGACGACGACAATATAAACATAGCGAGCATTACTTGGCTTATGGAGAGAGCAGAGACACAAATACAGGGCATATTATTTCAGGTTGCAATAAGGCATCTAGGTTTTTCTATTGTACTCGTCATGCCCGAGAAGGTTAGAAAATGATTTTCTTCAAATTATTTTGAAGATTACATAACCTTCCTGGGAATTATCATAAAATATCGAATGTATCTCATCTGAATGAAGATTTGTATTTGGAGTCGAATACATCTGTTTCTTAATTCTTAACTTTTTTATTGACGATAAGTTTGCCGAAAAGTTGATCATAGGCTAGTTTTAGTCAAGAAGCAGTCATTCTATTGTACGATATTCAGCATTGAGAAATCAGTTACAACTATTTCAGGCACCACCGTCATCATTAATTATTATGAGCTCAATAGACATTGATCGAGTTCCAGCTATTCTCTGGGATCTCAGAATTGAGTTGAGACGAAACCACTCGCAATTCCCACGAATTTCTGGAAATTCTCACTGATTCCGGCTGGAACCACTCTCTAGAACTTCAAGACTTAGGTCAAAATGGAATTAGACAGAATTCCTAAAAACTCATGGCAATTATGAGTAGTTTCGACTCAACTCAATTCCAAAAATCCTGAAAATTGATGCAGCTCGATCAAAGTCATATGAACCTGTTACATTCAATCATGATCGAGTTGCCAGAATCGGATGAAATCGATTCCTCGAGTGGAACTGATTCCTCAGTGTTCAACACCGTGGAACACGATGTATTATTATTTATGACTATGGGTACCAGAGATCCAAACAGGTCTAATTTTCGTATGTATGGTCTGTCTATGATGAAGTATGTACTTCCTTAGCCTACCATGCCTGTCATTTGTTTCCATCGACCTGGCCTGTTTGTATTGGTCTGTGTATTTTTTTACATCCTTTTATTACAATAAAACGCAGGCAAAAGATTGCTTCTATAAGAAGGCAACAAAGTCATGCACACAGAAATAGCGTGATTATATGAGACTTTTCTTAATTTAATATAATACAAATCTATCGAGAGTAGATAAATAAGAAGACATTAACATTTGAGAAAACTCTGGCTTTGAGTAAGAACATTTTGACTGAATTTAATGAACTAGTTAAAAAATACTTCAAATCTTGTTATATTGCGACATTTTAACTATAAAATAGGCAACAAGGAAAATGAGTTCATGATAAATGTAGGATACTAATAATAGCCGATAAGAAAGTGTGAACGGTAACTTAGCGAAACAGGTAAATAAACCAAATAAAAAAATGGACAACGAACATAGTAGTCATAATCGATTATTAGTTCTGATTATGCCCTGTCAAAATGAGAAAAAAATTATTTGTCATTTTCTACTGAAGAAAAATACTTCACGGTGTATTTTGATACCTGTATTTTCTGTTAGAAAAGAGAAGTTTTTTTTCCTGAATATTTAGGAAAAGATGACAGACAGGCGGTCTATATATTTTAAGCGGCCTCTCTGACCTGCAACAGGCTTAGAAATCAGGATCTGCATCTGTATTTGTCTCAGACAAGCAGGCTCGATGCCCTGTTTGGATTTCTGATCAGTATGATCAAGCAAAGTAAATCTAGGAATTCATTGCATGACAGAAAACTGTTGTTTATAGGAAGAAACTGTTAACACTGAAAATTGAGGCGGATATTTGGCAATATTTTGAAAAAGGTGTTAAGTACCAGTGATGAGGCAGATGTGATGCNCTGCGGATGTCAAACGGTGTCTGGCGACGAAGGGTGGATTGTTGACAGCTGTAGATATGTTGATGATGGTCATCAAAAAACATGAAGAAATAAGCCACGGCAGCCGAGATTTCCAAAGAGACATTTGATGCAACGTTGATTCTTTGCAAGAGAACCAGAGAAATATTGGCAGAAACAGACGAAACTGAGTCAAATTGTTTTTCGTATCGAGCTTGATTGTATTGCTAGAGAATGCACCTGTAATGACGATGAGAAAGAGAAGACTTCACAGTGAAAGTTTTGCAATGTTCTCCAAAACACAGCTGACGCTGCCATCGTGTCGCTATCGCAACATTATTGTTAAAGCACGTCTCAGATTGTTGCCGTCCTCGCACTGCCACAGAGCAATGTTGCGATGAATATCTCTGATTTAAGATTGACAGCAGAAACAAGGGTATAGCTAATCTCGAATTATTATTAGTTTTCACTGAGTTTCTGTTTTTTGATTTTTCAAAAAAGAAGAACCTTTTAAAATGATTTGAAAAACAGCAGTGAGAAATTTAGTTATACTATGTGTTTCTAGATTTTAGAAATATATCTATGACTTAAACAAAGTTCTGAAAGGTTTCATTTGATAGGGTATAGATTCTCATCAAGAAGCAACCCAAGGAGTTCTACTCTAAAATTAAGAGATACCTGTAAGTTGATTATTATAAAATTACTGTCAAGTTGCCTGCAAAATGTGTAGGGTGTACTAGTTGTCGAGTATGAATAACCAAAAAATAGTCTTACGTATATTCGAAGCGATTATCAGTATCGGATTAAAAATATTTCATTAAAAGTGTTGAGAGTATAGTTCGAAACCGAGTTCTAGGTCTGAATTCAAAAATTTTGGATCCAATGGGCCTGAAGATATATATATAAAAGAGCGAAACGAAAAGATTTTCGGTCATATAAAAGTATTGAAAACAAATGTGAAAACAAAAAGGTTCGGAAAAATGTCGACAGAAAAATAGTGAACGTATATAATGTCGAAAAGTTAGAAAATAGTCTAAATAGAGAACTTACTGTTAAATTGTGTTTTACTTCTATGTGTAATGGCTTTATGATATTTTTGGTAACTATTCATTGTGTAAAGCAATTAGTGGAAAAAGAAGACAAATAACTATCAACTATCAAAAGCATCAAAAGTAGTATTCTTTATTTTTATTATGGATATATTAATCTGTTTTTTCTTAGTAGTTCAGTAGTAATTCATTTAATGTCAATTTCCACTAATATTCCATATTTTCTTGTTTCAAACAAAGGCAAGCCTTTACTAATGTTAAATGATATCGTGTATAAAAAAATGAATGCTGCTGCTAAACTTCGGCTAAAAACAGCAACAACTAATGCAATACAACAACGTATTAATACATGAAATGAGCTTCATACAAATGATGAAATCGATCTTAAGGTATTATCAGGTCGCTTATTATTAACTGTATCAAAGCAAAATAAATAAACCTTAATGGTTAACAAATTGTGACTATTATTTTACTTTTTTTTCTATTGCCTGTAATATTACTATTCTATGATTTATTTAAAAAGCTTTTTTCTACTTCATATATTAATAAAATTATCTACATCCCAATAATGCAACCTAATGTATGCCAATATTTTCGATATTTTTTTCTTTCGATGTAACTATCATTTGATGCGTTCACCATTCGATATTTCCTGTTTCGATCTTTTTCGTATCATTCAATCCGAGTGATTATTAAGTTTAACAAATAAAAAAATCTTTCACTATGACTTTCGATGAGCACAGAATTTTTTTGCACAAATAGTAAGTAACACGAATCTAACAAAGAGTGATCTTTCAAATCATAAAATATTTGTTTGACACTTAGCCAAATCTAACGGAGGTCAAACTAAAACCTGTACTAACACATTTATTAACAAGTAACGCTCGTCGGCAGCAATCGCTTAACCCTCGACTGAATTCAATCTTGTTATCATCTGTTATCGTTTTCTGAGTTCTACTTTGGGAATTATTATGCAACACATGCACAGACGAAAATATGTCTACAGTATTGTCAGTGATGACCATTTTGTAAGAGATTCGGACCTTTCTATTTTCCATTCTGAATTTCTAAGATTTACTTAAGCAGACAGCCCGCAGTCGATTGTCATGATTGAATTAAACCCATGCCCCAATCCTCTCAGATCGTAGTCCCACGATGTTTCTTCTTCCTCACAAATTTTCACTTTTGCCTAGAACTTTTTGTATTTCCGGATCTTACTTACAAGAGCTAGATGTCGAAAACATCTGACCATCGATTTTTTCGCGGATTTTGCTTTTTGACCCTGCCACAAGACGGCAAACTTATTTTATTTCATATGACCCTCCCTTCAATCGAAGGAATATTCATAATCTCCTAATTTAATTTTACTCATCGTGAATTAATCAACTGCTACTATCACTTTGTGGAACTCACGTATATTTCCGAAGAATATAGTGAGTGTAAGTTTTAAGTTCAAGGTTGCCTCGCCCTTCCCTACCCATACCCTTACAGACAGGCCACCCTTACAGACAGGCCACCCTTACAGACCATAGCAACGCAAGTCTCCATTACAGACCTTAGCGACCAGGTTTAAAATAATGGATATACATATACATATATATAACAGTTTCATTCGCCATATAATTCAATGCTTCTTATAATAAAAATGTAAAATTAAAGAAAAAAGCAGTGTTGAAAATGAAAAATACTGAGCGAATAGCAACAAAAAAGACGAAAAATAAGAGCCCCTCTCAGAAAATTAAAAAATTCGTGATTTTATACTATCTATATTGCATATTAGTATAATGAAGCTGAAGTATACACGTGAGTTCCACATTTCAGCTCTAAAGAGGCTGCGCTAACTAGCTTTTTTCTTCTTCAAAATGAAAGTCAAAACTCTTACAAGGAAATTGCCTAGACTGATAGCATTCATTTGAACTAATATTTTTTTAAATAGGTCAGAGTTGTAGTGAAGATGAAAGTTTTAAAAGAATTTAACTCATTATTAATTAGTTTGACAAGAACACGCACAATTAATTCTTTCTTTTAGTTTATTCTGTTCTTTTCATATATAAATACTTGAAACCGAAAATTGTTTTATAAACTCATCTCATATAACTTTTTTTCTTTAAAATTCACAAATTAATGTGATTTCGTATTTACAGACTAGATGATTTTGTCTCTATTTGTTTTTCTATATCCTTAGTTGCATCGATAATAGTTTAAAGAGGATTATTATCGATGGTTTTTATTGAATAAAAAATATAAGAAATCGAAAATGAAATAAAATATACTGAAGACATTAATGAAATAAAAAATCTATTTGTTCTTCACGAAAAATAAAATGATTATTATTCAAATACTAGTATTTAATTATTCTCGGGCACTTTTACTAATAATATTCATTTCTTTTAAATTCTCTTAATTTGAAATGTAGAATGAAAGTAATAAAACAAATATTACTTACCCTACTGTGGTATATGACAATCGCTGAACTTTTTGTTTGATGACTTATTTCAACTAAATAATAAAATTATTGCTTACTCGGTAATTCTTATTATAATTGCTTGCTTATTTTGTTATTGTACTATTTATATAAGAGAGATTTTATTCATGAGATAAATGACGTCACGACGTGATCATTAAAGTGATGTTTTGTTTTTCTTATAAACAATGTCGATAATTATACTCTAATATATTAGTCATATTTTATGCGTCGATATACTTTTGCTTGAATGACGTATGATGAAGAAGAACGTAGGGTAACATGAATCCCGTCAAAGCAAAAAAAGAATACACATCAATGATACAATTGAGACATTTCTTTTCGTTTTTGTCATGACTAGAGGTTTTGAGTTTTTTCTCCATTCTTAAGATATACTAATGAGATACATATTCAAAAACAAAACAACGTAATGGCAAAAATAGATCAATATAGTTTTGTTAACATCAGATTTCTTAATAAGGAAGAAATAGAATAAACAACTGAATTGTCTATCATTTGAGAATATTTATTGAATTAATGTAAAGAAACATAATTCTTTGATAATAATCACAACTGAAATAATAATAATACACAAAGATTGCATGTGTTCAATATCATATCATTTGATTTTGGTTTTTCTTCATTTATCTGAAAAACAAAATGCAGATATTCTCCGTCCGTTGTATGCAGAATTATTCCCGTTAATAGCTACTGACTAGTCCTTTTTATGATAATATGATAAAAAAAGTAAATGTGATTAAGTTAAGAACAACAAGATTTAATAATACAACATTTTGCAAAAATAATTCATCCCTTTTTTTTCTCATGGTTTTCTACAATACGATTACTTTCAATAGCCCTTCATACTTTAAGATAATAGTATATTTAGTTGTCCATTAGGAATGTATGGTACGGATTTAAAACGTTGCGTCGTTGAATTGACTTATGGTATCAACCTTGATGATGGCAAAAACGAGTGCACCAAAACTATGGAAATGTGATAACCTGTCAAGCTCCTCGCATTTAAGAATCAGTCATGAATTCTTGAATGGCAACAATAGAAGCTTGACTATAGTGAGGGTGTGAGTGCGGGTATGGATGTGTGTGGGTGAATGTGAGTGTTGTCTTCTCCTCATACAGACCCACACCCACACCCATACCTTATAGGAAAAAAGAAAACACACACATCCATCATGTTCACATTCATGTGTCATGCACACACGTAGCTGTGCAACGGGAGCACGTGTTGGAACGCCAACATTTGAAAAAATGCAGCTAGCTACGTCTAAAATGCGTCTGATTATTTACATGGGTAGGTTATCTGTTTATTTGTATTTATTACATTTTTGGCTATTGCATGTGCACGTTAGAACTTTTCTTATACTTGCCTATAATCGGAAAGACTCATCGTTAAATAAGAATAACATGGTATCAATAGTTTATTTCGTTGTTGACATTTTCAACAAAGACTTTTTCAAAGCAAAAATTAAAGAAAATATAATTCATTTTCAACATCAATTATATTTGTTAATGTAATAGATGATGTTTTCGATTGTTCACATTAATGTTTAATATGAAGAATATAATATCTAATACCAGCCATTGTTAAACAAATTATTTGAAGAATAATCGATGTTCGAGTACGAAGTGATCCAGCATATAAATAGGTTGGGTGTGGGACAGAGTTTAGATATCTTATCGCACCCACACCTCCACCCAACTAACTCAAGGTGAACTTGAACGGTCTACAAGAGAGATATCTTAGTATTATGTTATGGAATTTTTCAATTCTATTGTTTGAAGTTATAGGCAAAAACATAATTGATACGAATTCTATGGATGATATCGTCATATATTTCTTTTTGGCATCATGGCAGTCACTTCTATAAATTACAAAATAAACGAATTAATAAAAACATAATTTTCTAGTAGAATCGATCCGAGTCCTGAAAAAAATGAACCATCAAATTCATCGAATTGTATTTGATGAAAACTGTAAAAAGAACCCGAATTTTGTGCTTATCTTATTTTTTATAAGCTTCAAAGGAAATTTTCATGTATGTTGTGGGTGTGGGTGCCGGTGTGAATGCATTTCTACCTACGTGCACACCCATATCCCATCCACACACTTCAGATGGAATTTTTCAATGAAAAGTGGCACATATTTATAATTTTAATCGGCTTTATTCAATTTTGCTCTGTTAGTAAACTTTACAAGTATTACAGGATTAGTGCATTTCAATTAGTTTATTGTCAATTATGCGAACAATTGTATATTCTAGTTGAAACATTATCGTCGACACTTTTGAGCTTTTATGGTTGGTTTGTTCTTGAACTTGCCTACTTTTGGTCGACTCTTCAAGAACTGTAACTGGTCTGAGCGCTTGAATTTTGTTTCTCGTTTGTTTCTGGCATTCTCAAGTTTAGTCCAACGTTCGAGTAAATGTATTAGATTTTTAAAATTGACACGCTCCAAATCGTCACGAGAACTATAATAAAAATCACGAACGATTTGCAGACGTCCTTGAGAGTATTCTGCTCTCTCATTTTGAGCCCATTGGTCTATCTGTGTAGACCAGTCGTTTTTTAAAATTAAGTTTAGATCATCATCATACCATGTCCATAGAATGTTTGTCTTGAACACTTCATACCATGGATCTAGATAATATATATCTGTTTCGAGAAACAACCATAGTATATTGTGAGGGCTTATTATCATACGAGGAACATTACGAAGATGCACATCTTTATTTTCTTGCGCATTCAATTTTGTTCTCCAACGAAACGTGTGTGTCTCTGGTGCAAGAAGAGTTTCGTCTTTAACATCTGGATCTACTTTTGAGTCATCAATTAGTTCTAAGTTTCGCTTATGCATGCGTAGTAAGCTGCGTTGATGATAATTAAAAATTGTAGAGCAATAGTTCTCTACTATGACCAATGTTTGATAACGCAGACGTTGACCAAAAACAGAAGGAGAGTTAAGAATATCTATGATTAGATTGAATATAATTTCCACAGTTTTCGAATCATTTATATTGTACTGTCCTCTAGCGAGTGCCACAAGAAATGCCACAGCTGTATCACGTGCTTCGGTGGGATTTGCTTTTCTATATTAACGAAGAAATTCTTTGTCATGAGGATTGAACTACTTTGTCAAAATAGGTACAGGTAGTGGATTGATGCATAGATAATCGTATAGTTGCAACATGAACGATAGATTAGCGTGCCGTGATAGTCTGGTAAATAGAAAAGACGATCTTCTCTTGATTATCGCGGTAAATATGAGCATACAGTAGGTGTATCGAAATGGATACTTAAGGATGAATTCACCTTCTTCGTTTCGTTCACAGAAGAAAGTGTCGACATTAGATACTAAAGTAGCTAAATGCGGAATTTGCTCAAGTTGTTTCTCAGTAAGTGCCACAGCTCGGTTTGATTTGGTAAAACGAAATACGTACATGTCTTGAGACTTGACTTTGACCATCTCAAGTGCTGACGCCATGTTTTTATGTTAATGCAAGTATCACTGAATAACTGCAAACTTATTCCTTCGTGATATTTGCTTTGTGTTTCATGCGAAGAAATAAAAGAATGCGTAGAAAGCTTTTGCCATTCTGTATATTCATTTACTGCTACTTTTTTTACGCAGTACGTCACGTCGATTTATTTCCTCATCAATGAATCACGCATATAGGCATATCATAAAGCAGCTTATTTCGTCATTTACCATAAAAACAATTAGACATGCAAATATTTTCGTATACGCATATTTACAGTTGATAATATCTTTTTTTTCTGTTTCTTTCACAATTATCAAAAGTTTTGTAGATTCAGAAAACATAAAATTTGGCAGATAGTAGAATGCAACTTATCTTGCAGTTGAAAAATGATCTACATCCATTGTGGTAGGTAGTTTTTAATCAAGTACTCTGTGATGTAGTGACTCATTAGATTTTTCTACTCATCACTATTCATGCACGTTGGAATTTAGCAACTTTCGTTTTTCCTTTCTTTATATGTATTTTCTCATTTCATGTTGGAAAATTCCCACTCCACTGTGTATATATATATGTGTGATCGCGCTTGTGGTAGTGGTGGTTGTTCGTCTTTAGATTCTATATCTTTATGTAATTGAGTTACTGACTCTGTTATATTTCATTCATTTCTCACATATAAATAAACTAGAGAAGTTCACCTTAACTTTTGAACTTCTTACATAAATACAATACGTGACATACTAAAAATTTCGAAGACATGACTGAAACAAGTGATACAATCGATCATTTCCAATCTCTTCTTCATTGAACGTCATAGTTGATTGGTGTTAATTTTATTCATTATTTTTAACAATGTCTTATTTGATTTAATATAAACATTCGACAAAGGTTGCTCGAAGAGACATACATTCACATCATTACAAAAATATATCAAAATTTGATGTCTGACAAACATTTACAATTATGATATAATAAGATTGTATATATATAACGAGAAAAAAAAAAGTTTTTAGTTCTTTATTAAAAGAATAGAAATATATATATGATATATTTGTTCAAGAAGAATTTCAAATAAACGGGTAGATTATGGGCATGAGTGTGACTAAGGCGAAAGAGAAAATTCAAACCAGAGCTCCTGACAGGGTGAAAATTTTCCCCTATCCTATTCTTCTTTCGTTTTCCCCTGTCCTTTCGTAAAAAAACGCGACCAGATGACAGCGTTCTTTGAAAATATTTTGCGAATAATTAAATGTATTATTGCCATTCTTTATTTGTTCCCTTTCAAAAATACGGTAACACATAAGGAGAAAAAAGATTTTCTTTTTACAGTAACCAATAATAGTTTCACGTAAATAAAAACACATAAGCGAACAAAACCAAAAATAAATTACGAGTAAATAGAGCACAAGCCGCATGAAAAAATTTCAGAACATATTAGTTTCAAATCTATTTTTTCCTTGCTTAAAATAGATTAAAATGCACAGCTTCGATCCAATTAAAGTCGAATTTTTCATACAAACCAGTGAAGTACTCCAATTTTTCTAATTTTTTTTATATAGATTTTAATCGATTAGAAATTATTATTCCATTTTATTAGACTAATTTTAGATAATAGTGCAATAACAAATACAATGGTGCCACTTGAAGATGAAACAAACTCCAAAGAAGAAATATTCGAAAACAACAATGACAACGTAGATATAGTAACCTAGTCTACGCTTAGAATAGCATTATATCTCATCAAACGAAGATGAATTGTTCAATCAGGTCACATTAAAATACTTTGTCGAATTCATGACCCAATCGAACTATCGCACTAGAATTTCGTCTCTACAAAGTATAGCCAGCAGCGACAACTTTTAGGCTTAGTGTCTCGAATAAAAGTGGACCATTTTCAGCACAATTCGTACAGAACAACTAATTCAAGCATGTGTCCTGTCCTGTTAGAAGCCCTGATTCATTTGGTTCATTATTTATATATAATCATAAAGAAGAACTGCTAAATATTGAAATAAAATTTTTATTCAATTTGATGAATATATTAGTTTGATAACATATAATTCATTAAATTATTTAGAAAAACATTCATTTTTTACTCTTGCTCAATATCGAACTTTAACTATATAAACACTTTAAAATATTTTAATTGTTTATAACTTAATATTATACACTGGGATATTTAAATATAAAAAAAATCAGGTTTTTATTATTGCAAATATAAACATTTGATCGATAATATAAATTAGTAAATCAGAAAGATTATCGAACAATATTATTATTACTTTTTATACAAAATCATAATTCATGTTGATTGAATTATATCACAAACTTCTTCGATGATGAACACAAAGCAAAGTCAATTATCTATTTTACTAATAAATTTCCATTAAAAGATTCAGCTGAGAATGACACATAGAAACATGAAGAAAACACTAAGTTATTTCATTTATTATATTTCTATAGAAAGGCTGATGAATTTTTATTAGGAAGATTATTAAGTTCTCTATAGTTCATATTCTACTTAATGAATAAATGCACACATCCAACTATAATTTTATGTCGAAAGAAAATAATTATGCCTGCTGAACGATAAGATGACGATTAAAATTAGTAGTCTACTCTCTTCCTCTACTTATTTTCTCCCTATGTACTTTGCTGTCAAATGAGCGACATCGTCGGCAACAACAAGGGAATCCATTTTGACACTATCGATTTAGATGCAATCCAGATTAGAATTTTCCCCAGGTATCTTATTCATGAAGGAGATGGGCTTGACTTGTATCTCTATTTGTTGATTGTTTGAGTGAAAAAATTCCTAATTTTCCACCATTTGAAAATTTTCTTTTTGGAGATGAAAATAAAAATGTTCTTAACATTTTCGTAACAATGGATTAGTTTCATAATAATTTCTTGGCTTCTGTTACATCTTTGCCAGTCATCTCTTCGTATATGATGAAATTGAGAAAAGTAGCTGTATGTTATAAATTATAGATATGAATATGTACAAAATTACGCTGAAAAACTAGAAATTTCAAACGTTCGATGTCTATTGTTATCTGCGGTCAAAAAATCATGTAATTTCGCAGTTTGACTTCTGAAAAAACCTTGATGCCCTTGTCACTAACAATTCTCTCTTCGAAAAAGCATTCGATGTTTTTATGAGCAATATATTAAGAGCTTTGTTTATATTAACTGCAGTGGAATATTTGCTAGAAATCTAATCTTCTTGTTGTAACTAAAATTAATGACTTCTTAAGGTATAAATAATCAATTGAACTCGTTTCTACAAACTGACTGGATTTCAAGCTTTCTCTAGTTTGTGTATCAATGGATACAATAGATACGATCATGGTAAGATACAATTACAACTTTTGTTTGAACATGCAAGCCATAAATAAAACACAAACTAAGTAAATAATCAGTTTCAACTTTCTTTTAGTAATTTACTAAAGTGTATGTTTTCAATCTTAGATGTTATTATATTGTAGATTTTAGAGCTCTATTTAAGCGAAGTTCTATCCGTACTAGCTATAAACGGTATTGATGATATGATTATTTTAAGTAATTAATCATTTTGTGAATCTATTAATTTCTTTCTAAACTTAAATATATATAGATTGGAATACAAATTTTGAAAATGAAAACATCATGACGATATTTTATATGGTTTGCTATTCAAAGGACAAGGAAGAAAATCAAAGGAACCTTTTTGTATGTAGCTAATTAATTAACGAAGTGACGAAAATGATCCATTTTTGTAATTCAAAAGACTAATACATAAATATTTATGGCAAAATCATAAAGGGTATGGCAATGTCTTTTTCTCATTTGAGAATTATACAAAGGAGGGAAGAATATCTGTGGGTTTGAATTAGCTTACAGCATTAGATATTGTCTAGTAGCAGATATCTTCTGTACAATTAATGTGAACTATATTTGTGAAGAGAAAGTTAGTCTGATGCAGAGTTTTTGCGCTCCATTGCTTGAGCTACCAATAATCCTAACTAACCATAAGACCCAGTGTATGTCACAACATACCAAGATAATTGGTTTCGGTCGAAACCGCCCATATGAGATGTCTTTTTGGCGTGTGTCCCACATGATTCGTTCAATATCCCGCAGGAACTTAACGGAAAAAACTAAAAGCATGGAAGCCTTATTCTAGAACAGGGAGCCATCGTACCTGGAACGGTGATTGTTTTGCAACGTTTCAAAACGAGAAATGGATAGAAACTCCACATGGTTTCCCCAGAAAACCTAGAAAAAATGCAAGAAACTCAGTGAAATAACAAAGAACTTGACTAGAAGTCCCTTGGAGCTCACTGTTTTCATCCGTTCATTTCGTTATAAATCGCATAACAGAAGTCATCATAACTTGATCGAAAAATGGTCAGTTATAGGAAGTTTGACTGAGTTTGAGCTCTATATAAGACAAAAATGGTTTTTGACTCTTGCGAATAGTTTCATGAGATTGAAACACTTACAAAACTGAGAAGATTTTGTTTTCTGCAAAGTAATCCATTGTTTCCAATTTCCGGTCACTTTTCATAGGAAACAATATACACACTTCAAAAGAAGATCCTGTGTTGGATAAAGGATAAAGAACGATGACTTCTAACAATTTTTCAAGACAAATATCTGATTCAGGCAACATGTCATTTTCAACTAATAAAATGAGTATAAGATGCGTCAAAAGCATCATTTTACGCTCACTTTTGATGAGAAACATGATTATTAGACTAGAATACGTATGTGTTTCTGGAAAAGGACAGAAATCATAGTTTTTGGATGAATTCTTTTGTGTTTCATATTTCTTGGTCCAAAGGCTTCTATTTAGACTTATTTATCGTTGCAATTAATTTGAATACTTTCTTATTATGTTTTTACTGGTTTTTGATGCTGCTCTTTCCTGCAACGAACACTGAATGTAATTAAATAATGATGACTGCTTTATAGATTAGTCTTCGAATTTCTCGCTAGTACCTAACAATATCTAACAATTCAGAACTATATCACAAGAAGCTAATCTTGTAATCGCATTCATTTTCGGTTTTTGTCTCCACAATATGGGCAAACAGAAAGCAATCCGCCGCGTATCCTTAGTCCAGAATCGAGTCGAAAATGATAAATGTACATGGATCTAGCTTTCAAGCGCAGCAAATGATGCGAATCGAGTGGAAAACGGAAACTAGAACCAATCTTTGGATATAGCAGTCAGAAATTCCGCACATCAGGCAATTTTTCACCTTAACTTTCTTACTCGGGTAATCAGCATGTGATCGGAAGGATCATTCAAGAAAAATATCCGTCAATGACTTATCCACAACCAATCTATAGTTGATGGCACCGAAATTTCAACACAGCATTTTGTAGTTACATATCGAACAATCTAGGCACTCCGCCATGATAGAAACAATAATCAGATGAATGAACTTTTCATCCTTACATAATCGATATTTACATGTTCACAGACAATATTATGCTTGTAGCTAAAAGTTAAAGAATTTCTCCAATTTATTGTCTAAGCTATTTATGAAATTCGAGTTTAGATAGATTTCGAGCTTCTCAAAAATGAACACTAAAATATAATTTGATTAGTATATAATATATCCTTATGTCCGCTTATGATAAATGTGTGCATATGGCATATGAAAATGAACATAGATAGTTGATTCATGAAGCCATCGGTGGTGAAAGGAATTTGCCACTGAATAAAACAATATTTTGTCGACTTTCACGAATGAAAAATAAAAATGGTCGATCAGCTTTGAATTCAATAGGCTGTTCTTCCTCCAGTATTGCTGAACAACCACACAACATGACAACTGCAGTAGCTGCTGCTGCTTCCGATCCTTGTAAAGAAAAAAGAAGAATAGAAAAGTGAATACAGATCAAGAATATATTATTAATGTGTTTCATTATGTACTGCATTAATGTCTTTTATTTGTTCAGCAAAAGATTTCAATAAAATTTGCTAGTAAATTATGTCGTTTTTTGTTCGTTTTCTTGACAGATAAACGAAAATAATCCATGTGCTCCCAGTCTACTGGAAGATTCAAATTGTGTGAAGTTTTCAGATTATGCTGTGACTGCAGTGAAGAGCCTTATCATTGAATTTTCAGCTCGACATCATCATGTTTACATTAGATGTTAATCAAACTAGGGTCAACATCACTTTTTGGCAACCTCTCAAGAACTATTTAAAAAATGTAAATCTTTTGTGAATCTTTTGTGGTGTGACAGCTGACTTGTCATTTGTAGCCACACAATCAGAAAGAAAGTGAAAAAAACAGCTCCCTCATCATCTGCAGCTTGGCATGGTTTTTGAAAAAACACGAAATAAAAGCGTAGAATGAAAGCCTACAAGGAATTCCAGTTTGCCCAATTAGCTAGTTTTGATCTTTCCTATTACGAAAATCTTATGTGATTCGAATGTTTATGGGTCCAAATCAATTTTGAGTAAGCTTCAATGTCTTATGAATATAATGATCTCACACCATAACCATTACTGTTGCTTCATACTCTTTGTAGCATAGGTGAAGTAAACCAATTCTTTGTCTCTCAATCTCAATCTTTATCAGCAAGCTACTTTATAAAAATGTATAAAACATACCAAGTTCGTTTACATCGATAAATGCTTTATGAATAACCTAAAATTTTATATTAAAAACAAATACGTCATTCTTATTCACAATTTGTCTACCTTGCTAATGAATAAACCATTTCTATCATCTTGTTTACTGACAATACCCGTAAAATCTGCTTTGGTATCAATAAATGCATTTACCATTCCAAGTTGTATAAGAACATCATTTAATTCAAATGCAGCTTCCATTTTAAATTTTGGTAAATATAAAAGAAGTTCTTTTCTTGTTGTATTTTCATCACTTAATACTTGTTGCATTAAGCCTGGTTTTGATGTTAATTTTTGCTCAACTTCATCCAATGTAACACCTTGCTTAGGTAAAATTATAGTAAAAACAAATTCAACATCGTAATTATCACTTCTATATGGTAAATGAGCAATTTGTACATGTAAATAGCTATCTTCAGCATAACCGAATTTTTCTTTTTGATACATTAGTTTTATTTTTGAAACATTACCATTAGCTTCATAAAAATCAGCATCTGGATTTGTTAAACTTTCTTTAAACTGTTCCATCCATGTACCCTATTAATCAATTAATAAAGAAAGAAATTATTTTATTTTCATCAACACTAATATTCACCTTAAAATAAATACAATTAACAATAATTAATCGTGTATCAGATGAAACATCAGTTTTTGAAAGTAAATTCTGAATTAATTTATTAGTTTGTTCTTCAACCCATGCATTTATTGTTTGAACAGCATGAGCACTGTCATTTTCAAAATCTTCAAGTTTAATATCAGCTTTGAAAGAATTTTGAACACGACTTAAATAATCTGGTTGAATTTTATATGCTTTTTGTGCATAAAGACGATTAGCTAATTTAAGTTTAATTTGTTTATCATGATCAGCAATAGAAAACACATGCATAATTTTTTCAGCTGTNTGGAATTAGACAGAATTCCTAAAAACTCATGGCAATTATGAGTAGTTTCGACTCAACTCAATTCCAAAAATCCTGAAAATTGATGCAGCTCGATCAAAGTCATATGAACCTGTTACATTCAATCATGATCGAGTTGCCAGAATCGGATGAAATCGATTCCTCGAGTGGAACTGATTCCTCAGTGTTCAACACCGTGGAATACGATGTATTATTATTCATGAGTATGGGTACCAGAGATCCAAACAGGTCTAATTTTCGTATGTATGGTCTGTCTATAATGAAGTATGTACTTCCTCAGCCTACCATGCCTGTCATTTGTTTCCATCGACCTGGCCTGTTTGTAATGGTCTGTCTATTTTTTTTACATCCTTTTATTACAATAGAACGCAGGCAAAAGATTGCTTCTATAAGAAGGCAACAAAGTCATGCACACCGAAATAACGTGATTATATGAAACTTTTCTTAATTTAATATAATACAAATCTATCGAGAATCGATAAATAAGAAGACATTAACATTTGAGAAAACTCTGGCTTTGAGTAAGAACATTTTGACTGAATTTAATGAACTAGTTAAAAAATACTTCAAATCTCGTTATATTGCGACATTTTAACTATAAAATAGGCAACAAGGAAAATGAGTTCATGATAAACGTAGGATACTAATAATAGCCGATATGATAGTGTGAGCGGTAACTTAGCGAAACGGGTAAATAAACCAAATAAAAAAATGGACAACGAACATAGTAGTCATAATCGATTATTAGTTCTGATTACGCCCTTTCAAAATGAGAAAAAAATTATTTGTCATTTTCTACTGAAGAAAAATACTTCATGGTGTATTTTGATACCTATATTTTCTGTGCGAAAAGAGAAGTTTTTTTTTCTTGAATATTTAGGAAAAGATGACAGACAGGTGGTCTATATATTTTAAGCGACCTCCCTGATCTGCGATAGGCTTGGAAATCAGGACCTGCATCTGTATTTGTCTGAGACAAGCAGACTCGATGTCCTGTTTGGATTTCTGATGGATATGATCAAGCAAAGTGAATCTAGGAATTCATTGCATGACGGAAAACTGTTGTTTATAGGAAGAAACTGTTAACACTGAAAATTGAGGCGGATATTTGGCAATATTTTGAAAAAGGTGTTAAGTACCAGTGATGAGGCAGATGTGATGCTCCCAAAAGACACCGACGATGTTTTCCTGACTTTTCGTATTCACATGCACACCTCGTATGGTACTAGGTCTTTTCGTCGCATGCACAAAATGTCGCAGTGCAAACATCTGTGCAATACCAACTAACTTCGTTGCAAGTAATATTGAAAAGTAAACAAAAATAATAAGGATACACTATAGTTTCGAAAAAAAATTCAAAAATTGGATTGGAAAAAGATTCACATGTCCAAAAGCTGCGAGGAGTTTCATTATCATATTAGAAGAATTAATTTGTACGAAAGTCTTTCAGGTTCTCTCAACGAAATGAAAGTTTTGAGTCATACTGCGACGGTTTCGTATATTTCTTGAAAACATTTCTGTTTTCTACTTAATTTAACACACTGTCAGAGAAGCCTTCTCAGATTTTGTAAATGTATGAATCTTTTTCAAGTCAGTTTTCGAATTTTTTTCTGAAATTATAAGTTTTCCTGTTATTTATTTTTTCATTTTTCACTATTATCTATGTTACATTTTAAAATATTACGACATTTTGCCCGCAACAATTCGTATAGCGACAATCTGTCCATTCGGCAGTCTGTTCTATGGTGAAAAGTAGTGTCACAATCTTTCATATCTTTGCTGTATTAATTTGCAACATTGCGCCGAGGAAAAATACTAATAGTTTCTAAATAAAAATTTTCAACACCGTAAATGTTTTCTTTCAGAAAATGGTCAGCGAATCGTTAGATGAGCGCCACTTGTATGTTAACAAGATGGATTAATGGTCACATTTTTTGAAGACAGTTCGTACTGGCTGAAACGACAAGTTTGTCGATTAATGGGCTGAAAGAGAAGATGATCTTATCTCATAAACTTCATTGTAGCTTCACTTGATACCATCAGATTTATTTTGATGGGAACATATTAAGATAAATGTCTATACAATGACTACGAAAGATCTGAATAATTTACTGCTCAGAATAATGCTGAAAATTGAAGCAATCAAAAAGAAATGTCACATAATACTTTTTCAAACGATTAAAGAAAGGCAAAATTTTTCTTTTTCGACTTAAGGGGATAACTTTCAACTATGTTTTTGAAGTTTGTTAATAAAAATAAGAAGTCAATGGACTCATCCATTGTACAGATAAAAATTAGTCGATAAAGCTCAATTAATAGTGAAGTTATATGAAATTACTTTTGAGAAACCCTATAGCATTGCTTTCTTAATGTTTTTTGATCAGTGAAAATATACTTCATTAAGTAAATGATACATTTAATTGTCCAGTATGGTTTAGAGATCTTTGCGAATGAATTTTAATTTGTTTAAAAATCAACTAACTGTGTCTATGAGATATTTTCTAATTCGATGATTATGACGGTTTTCTGCTGCGTAATGTAAGAATATCCTTAGAACGAAAATAACTCTTTTCTATGATTATTCTCAATCAAATAATCGAAAAAAACTTTTCATTTTATTCAATCAAATCTAATTGAAACAAATGATTAGATCACAACAATCGTGGTCATGATTGCATTCATGTTGCAAATGTAATGACCATCTTAGATCTTATTTTAGTCCGAATTTTGAGACTGAAATTATCAGATATTATTCCACAATAAGACTATATACACACATCTATATTTCCTGACCAATATCCGGTTCAATTGAAAAATGCTTTGATCTATAGTTTTTATGAATATTAATGATAGATATGATATTTAAGAGATAGAGATGTCCATCATGACCGAAATTTTGTAACTGGTGCGCCGCGGTGATAGAAAAGGAAAACTACTGTGCTAGTGTCACTGCGCTGGCAGTGAAAAAATATTGTTTCGAATTTCACTGCTATGATTGTACTAAGTATAGCTGTTGTCATTATTCCATGAAATTCATTGAGTCTTGGAATTTTACACTTTTTGACATTGAAATTCTCTGCAAATTAATGCAGTTTTGCAATGTTCCCCAAAACACAGCTGAGATCTTTGCCGTGCTCGTATCGCCAAAGAGCAATGCTGCGATGAATATCTCTGATTTAAGATAGACAGCAGAAACGAGAGCATAGCAAATCTCGAATTATTATTAGTTTTCACTAAGTTTCTGATTTTTGATTTTTGAAGGAGAACCTTTTAAAATGATTAGAAAAGCAGTAATGAGAAATTTACTCATACTATGTGTTTCTAGACTTTAGAAATATATGTATTCCTTAAACAGAGTTCTAAAAGTTTCCTGTTAATAGAGTGTAGATCCAGATACAGAACCAACTCAAGGGGCTCTACTCTAAAGTAAGATATAACTTTAACTTGATTATTATAAAACTACCGTCAAGATTGCCTTCAAAATGTGTAGGATGTACTAGTTGTCGAATATGAATAACTGAAAAATAGTATTGCATATATTCGAAGCGATTATCAGTCTTGGATTAAAAATTTGATTGAAAGTGTTGAGAGTACAGTTCCAAACCGAGTTCTAGGTCTGAATTTAAAAATTTTGGATCCAATGGGCCTGAGAATATACATAAAAAAGACCGGAACGAAAAGATGTCGATCATGTAAAAGTATCCAAGACAAATGTCGAAAAGGTAGAAAATAGTCTAAATAAAGAACTTACTGTTGAATTGTGTTTTACTTCTGTCTGTCATTGCCTTATGATATTTTTGGTAACTGTTCATTGTGTAACGCGATTAGTAGAAAAAGAAGACAAATAACTATCAACCATAAAAAGCATGGAAAGTAGTATTAGTTTTTTTATTATGGATATATTAATCTGTTTTTTCTCAGTAATTCAGTAGTAATTCATTTCATGTCAACTTTCACTGATATTCCATATTTTCGTGTTTCAAATAAAGACAAGCCTTTACTGATGTTAAATGATATCGTGTATAAAAAAAATGAATGCTGTTGCTCAAATTCGACTAAAAACAGCAACGACTAATGCAATACAACAATATATTAATACATGAAATGAACTTTATAAAAATGATGAAATAGATCTTAAGGGATTATTAGGTCGTTTATCATTAACTGTATCAAAGTAAAACAAATAAACCTTAATGGTTAACATATTCTGACTATTATTTTACTTTTTTTTTCTATTGTCTGTAATATTATTATTCTATGATTTATTTAAAAAGCTTTTTTCTACTTCATATATTAATAAAATTATCTACATCTCAATAATCTAACTTAATGTATGCAAATATTTTCCACATTTTTTTCTTTCGATGTAACTATGCTTTGATGTGTTCACCATTCAATTTTTTCTGTTTCGGTCTTTTCATATCATTCAATCCGAGTGATTATTAAGTTTAACAAATAAAAAAATCATTTAAGGAAAAAAGCTGCTGAAATAACAATGAATTTTAGGGTTAATCGACTCTATCTGTTTACAAATCTTCTGAAGACATGTCTGAGCAAAGCATGAAAAAACCTCTATAGAATCTTTCACTATGTCTTTCGATGAGAACAGAAATTTTTTGAATAAATAGTAGGTAACACGAATCTAACAAAGAGTGATCTTTCTAATCATAAAATATTTGTTTGACACTTAGCCAAATCTAACGGAGGTCAAACTAAAACCTCCACTAACACATTTGATTAATATCAATAATGTCCTAATTTGATTTTACTCATCGTGAATTAATCAATAGCTACTATCGTTTTTTCTTCTTCAAAATGAAAGTCAAAATTCTTACGAGAAAACTGCCTAGACTGATAACATTCATTTGAACTAATATTTTTAAAAATAGGTCAGAGTCAGAATGAAGATGAAAGCTTTAAAAGAATCTAACTCATTATTATTTAGTTTGACAAGAACAAGCACAATTAATTCTCTGTTTTAACTCATTCTGTTCTTTTCGTATTTAAATACTTTAAACCGAATATTGTTTTATAAACTCATCTCATATAATTTGTTATTCTTTAAAATTCAAAAATTAATGTGATTTGTTATTTAGAGACCAGATGATTTTGTCTCTATTTGTTTTTCTATATCCTTGGTGGCATTGATACTAGTTGAAAGAAGACTATTATCGATGGTTTTTATTGAATAAAAAATATAAGAAATCGGAAATGAAATACAATATACTGAAGACATTTTTGAAATAAAAAATCTATTTGTTTTTCACGACAAATAGAATGATTATTATTCAAATACTAATATTTAATTATTCTCGATTACTTCTACTAATAATATTAATTTCTTTTATATTCTCTCAATTTTAAATGTAGAATGAAAATAATAAAACGAATGTTACTTACTCTACTTTGTGATATATGGCTGTTGCTTATCTTTTTGTTTGATAACTTATATTAACTAAATAATAAAGTTATTGTTTACTCGGTAATTCTTATTATACTTGCTTGCTTATTTTTTTTACTCTACTATTTATATAGGAGAGATTTTACTCATGAGATAAATGACGTCAAAGCATGACCATTAAAGTGATGTTTTTTTTCTTCTTACAAACAATGTTGATGATTATAATCTAATATATTAGTCATATCTGATGCGTAGATATACTTTTGCTTGAATGACGCATGATGAAGAAAAACGTAGAATAACATGAATCCAGTTGAAACAAAAGAAAATACGCATCGATGATACAATTGAGACGATTCTTTTCTTTTTTTTCATAATTATGGATTTTGATTTTTTTCTCCCTCTTAACATATACTAATGAGATACATATTCAAAAAAGAAATACAAACAACGTAATTGCAAAAATAGATAAGTGTAGTTTTGTTACCATCAGACTTCGTAATAAGGAAGAAATAGAGTAAACAACTAAATTGTCTATCATTTTAGAATATTTATTGAATTAATATAAAGAAACATAATTCTTTCATAATAATCACAACTGAAATAATAACGCACAAATATTGCGTATGTTCAATATCATATCATATCATTTGATTTTGTTTTTTCTTCAATTGTCTGAAAAAAGAAATGCAGATATTCTACGTCTTTTCAACGCAGAATTATTCCTGGTAATAGTTACTGACTAGTCCGTTTATTTTATATGATAATATGATAAAAAAGAAAATGTGATTAAGTTAAGAACAACAAGATTTAATAATAATTGTTTTTCATGCTAAGATGAAAACAATTCTAATTAATGTCAATGATTTCTTGACTATTCTAACTGATAGTCTGTCNAAAAGTATCCAAGACAAATGTCGAAAAGGTAGAAAATAGTCTAAATAAAGAACTTACTGTTGAATTGTGTTTTACTTCTGTCTGTCATTGCCTTATGATATTTTTGGTAACTGTTCATTGTGTAACGCGATTAGTAGAAAAAGAAGACAAATAACTATCAACCATAAAAAGCATCGAAAGTAGTATCAGTTTTTTTATTATGGATATATTAATCTGTTTTTTCTTAGTAATTCAGTAGTAATTCATTTAATGTCAATTTCCACTGATATTCCATATTTTCGTGTTTCAAATAAAGACAAGCCTTTACTGATGTTAAATGATATTGTGTATAAAAAAAATGAATGCTGTTGCTCAAATTCGACTAAAAACAGCAACGACTAATGCAATACAACAACATATTAATACATGAAATGAACTTTATAAAAATGATGAAATAGATCTTAAGGGATTATTAGGTGGTTTATCATTAGCTGTATCAAAGTAAAACAAATAAACCTTAATGGTTAACATATTCTGACTATTATTTTACTTTTTTTTCTATTGTCTGTAATATTACTATTCTATGATTTATTTAAAAAACTTTTTTCTACTTCATATATTAATAAAATCATCTACATCTCAATAATCTAACTTAATGTATGCCAATATTTTCCACATTTTTTTCTTTCGATGTAACTATGCTTTGATGTGTTCACCATTCGATTTTTTCTGTTTCGGTCTTTTTCATATCATTCAATCCGAGTGATTATTAAGTTTAACAAATAAAAAAATCATTTAAGGAAAACAGCTGCTGAAATAACAATGAATTTTAGGGTTAATCGACTCTATCTGTTTACAAATCTGCTGAAGACATGTCCGAGCAAAGCATGAAAAAAACCTCTATAGAATATTTCACTATGTCTTTCTATGAGAACAGAAATTTTTTGAATAAATAGTAGGTAACACGAATCTAACAAAGAGTGATCTTTCTAATCATAAAATATTTGTTTGACGCTTAGCCAAATCTAACGGAGGTCAAACTAAAGCCTGCACTAACACATTTGATTAATATCGATAATGTCCTAATTTGATTTTACTCATCGTGAATTAATCAATAGCTACTATCGTTTTTTCTTCTTCAAAATGAAAGTCAAAACTCTTACGAGAAAATAGCCTAGACTGATAACATTCATTTGAACTAATATTTTTAAAAATAGATCAGAGTTAGAATGAAGATGAAAGCTTTAAAAGAATCTAACTCATTATTATTTAGTTTGACAAGAACAAGCACAATTAATTCTCTGTTTTAACTTATTCTGTTCTATTCATATTTAAATACTTTAAACCGAATATTGTTTTATAAACTCATCTCATATAATTTGTTTTTCTTCAAAATTCACAAATTAATGTGATTTGTTATTTAGAGACTAGATGATTTTTGTCTCTATTTGTTTTTCTGTATCCTTGGTGGCATTGATAATAGTTGAAAGAAGACTATTATCGATGGTTTTTATTGAATAAAAAATATAAGAAATCGGAAATGAAATAAAATATACTGAAGACATTTTTGAAATAAAAAATCTATTTGTTTTTCACGACAAACAGAATGATTATTATTCAAATACTAATATTTAATTATTCTCGATTACTTCTACTAATAATATTAATTTCTTTTAAATTCTCTCAATTTTAAATGTAGAATGAAAATAATAAAACGAATGTTACTTACTCTACTTTGTGATATATGGCTATTGCTTATCTTTTTGTTTGATAACTTATATGAACTAAATAATAAAGTTATTGTTTAGTCGGTAATTCTTATTATACTTGCTTGCTTATTTTTTTTACTCTACTATTTATATAGGAGAGATTTTACTCATGAGATAAATGACGTCAAAGCATGACCATTAAAGTGAGATTTTCTTTCTTCTTACAAACAATGTTGATGATTATAATCTAATATATTAGTCATATCTGATGCGTAGATATACTTTTGCTTGAATGACGCATGATGAAGAAAAATGTAGGATAACATGAATCCCGTTGAAACAAAAGAAAATGCGCATCGATGATACAATTGAGACGATTCTTTTCTTTTTTGTCATGATTATGGCTTTTGATTTTTTTCTCCCTCTTAACATATACTAATGAGATACATATTCAAAAAAGAAATACAAACAACGTAATTGCAAAAATAGATAAGTATAGTTTTGTTAACATCAGACTTCGTAATAAGGAAGAAATAGAGTAAACAATTAAATTGCCTATCATCTTAAAATTTTTATTGAATTAATATAATGAAACATAATTCTTTCATAATAATCACAACTGAAATAATAACACACAAATATTGCATATGTTCAATATCATATCATATCATTTGATTTTGTTTTTTCTTCAATTGCCTGAAAAAAGAAATGCAGATATTCTCCGTCTGTTCCACGCAGAATTATTCCCGATAATAGTTACTGACTAGCCCTTTTATTTTATATGATAATATGATAAAAAAGAAAATGTGATTAAGTTAAGAACAACAAGATTTAATAATAATTGTTTTTCATGCTAAGATGAAAACAATT
>CAJNSZ010001467.1:0-26519 GCA_905329745.1 Rotaria sp. Silwood2 | reverse complement strand
TTTCAACTACGACAATCTAAAATCAGCTGAAAATCCTGAATACATACCTATCATCATAAAAAGCTAGACATATTGTTGAAGGTACAATGGAAGTAGTCGAACAAAGCATAGAAACGATCCGACTTCAAAATGCTATCCGTCGACTTATCAGGAAAATTGATAAACGTCTCATTCCTTTCATCATGTTATTGGAGTTATCTTCATTCAGCTGCCAAATTATTATAGGTCACTCCGTATATGTCTTTCTGATATTGTTCGAGAACTTTCAATTTATTTAGGCCATACTCGACTGACTACTCTCCAGAATGATCTCGGCTTATCCACAACAGAAGATACTTTGGCAGTCTCATTCTTTTACATAGCCTATGTAAGTGAGGATCAAATACATTGAATGTTGAGTCAGTAGACGAAGTCCAAATCGAATTGAATCTTCTTACATGAGCAAAAGATTCTTGAAAATCCGCTTCCCAAACAAATATTTTTTTGTCAGTATCTATCCTAATGTATAGCTTTTAATATATCTTGGAGCGTGTTTCAAATTAAATTTTGAAATGAATCGGTTCTTGGATTTGCCCAGAAAAATGGATGAATTAATTTGTTGTATGTTTTTCTATTCTCTCCATTTTGCGAGAAATAACGAGTATTCGGTTCCTATGTATCAGATTTCGTCGACAATATAAAGTGCAGCACACTACGCTGTTCTTTGTATTTGCCATTGGATGGCCACGTTTCACAAAAGACTTGATTCTATATATTTATAGAAGTTATTCTAAAAATTTCTTTGATTCTTTCTATTTTTCTTACAGATGATCTTTGGAATACCAAGCTTTCTACTCTTGCGTTTTCTTGGTACAACCCGTTATCTATCGTTAAGTATGATTTTATGGGGAGCCGTTATGATCGGTACAGCTTTTGTAACTAACGCCAGAGAGTTACTTGTCCTTCGTTTTCTGCTTGTAAGCGATCTATCACGAGAATAACAATGATATATGGTAAAAGTCTTTGTTGAAGGGTATGGTGGTAGCAGCTTATTTTCCCGGTGTTACCATTTATCTGTCTTTATGGTACCGAAAAAAAGAACAAACTATGAGAATATCCATATTCTTTGGAGCCGCCATCATTGCTGGCGCTTTTGGAGCAATACTGGCAAGTATTCGTAGATATGTTTTTTCAATCAGTTTAAAATTTCTTGTAATAATAGACATCACATTTTAAGATGTCAAAAGAAAAAACAAGTAAACAATCGACTATTCAAAGTTTTCATGACATTTTAGTCTTACGGTATCGCACAAATGAGAGATACTGCTGGTCTGAAAGATTGGCAGTGGACCTTTTTGCTTGAAGGTATACCGATCATTCCGCTCGGTATTATTACCTACCTCTTTCTCAGCAATATACCCGACACTGTTCAATGTAAGAATTAACAGAACTATAAAACAATGTTTTGAATTCTTTCCGAATTCAGGGTTAAATAATTGTGAAAAAGAACTGCTCACATACATTCTTCGAGAAGATGCTGGTATGGCTAATGGTGAACCAGAATTAGATGCTCGATTTTCATGGCGACAAGTGCGATATGTGCTTATCGATTGGAGAATTTATCTATATATTTTAATAGCTGTGGGAAACTTAGGTACTATCAAATGTCTAACATTGTTTCTTCCATCTCTAGCTAATAGTATAAGTAACTCAAAACCGCTAGCTCATTTATTGACGGCACCTCCATATATTCTCGCTTGTATATGCTGTTTTCTGGGCGGCTATTCATCATCGCGTCGAAATGAACACGGATTTCATATTGTCTTTTTTCTATTCATCGCTCTGCTCGGTTTTATTTTAATGCTTTGTCTGGCAGATCGAGGCAAAGTGACAATGTATATTAGTAGCTACTTTGCTTGTTGTGGCATATATGCAGCATTTCCTCTTCTATTGGCTTGGTTGACGAAAAACATAGGCGGGCATATGAAAAGAGCATTGGCTGTTTGTTGTTTCATGGCGATTGGTCAGTTTGGAGGCGCTGTAGCATCTCAAGTGAGTATTTTATATTTAATTAAAGTATTAAGACTGCGAAAAAAAGAAAAATGATCAAATATATGCTGCAGGTTTATCGTGAAGTCGACAAGCCTAATTATCGCCGAGGGCATGCGATCTGTAGTGGAGCACTGATAGTTGCTTTGATAGCTACTTGTATTCTACGTTTTTGTTTGAAGCGAGAAAATGATCGTCGAACTGATTTACCACACGGCGATTATACTCGAGAAGCAAACGTTAGAGAATCCTGCGATTGGGTAAGCTGATTTTATGTTTGATAACAAAAAACATTTTTAATGTTGCTTTTAGCATCCAGATGTTCGGTATGTGTTATGAAACAAGTTTAATGTATACACATCTAATGTTATTCTAAACTACAAACGATACCATGGTGAAAGACAGATCTTCTTTTTTTCTCATTATTGATCAAACATTTTTTTGAATTAAAGCAAACATTCAGCATATACATTAAAGTGTTGTCTGAATGGCACTAATGATTTCTGACTAAATAGTTAACAGTCGTTCAACTGATTCTTCGTTCTACTTCTGAGTATTTGACTTACATCAGTCGAGATTACTCGAATGAACCGCATGTAAAAAAAAGCGTGTTAACATAGCTCCTTTGAAGCTAAAATATGGAACTCATACATATTTTTGAAGAAAATAGTGAGTGTAAGTTTTAAGTTCAAGTTTTTGCGGCTTCTTCCTTCCCATTACAAACACTTAGTTATTGAAAACTACATGCATCAGATTTTCTAGCGTTCTTTTTTGCAAAATTGATCAAGTTATAATTTTGAAAAATAATGAATATCATTATTTGTGAGTTGATTAATATTTACTACAATGTGTAAAATCTGTTATAGATATCACGAATATGTAAAACAGACTTACTTGCCAATTAATTCTATGATTATATTAATAAGAATGTTAAATTAAGAAAAACAAATAAAAACAGTGAAAAATAATGAGCGAAGAGCAACAATGCAAAAAAGGATGCTCGTGGAAAAAATTTTAGAAAATCTTTTCGAAATGTAGAAATTAGAATGATCGTTACTCTGGACATCGATTATCATGTAAAGCATCTGTAGTCTACGAGAGATGTATTACTTTACATATTTTGTATTAGTTTAGTGAGGCTAGACAGCATATGTCAGTTTCACGTTTCAACCCCAAAGGGGCTGCGCTAACAAGCTATTTTCATAACCATTGATTTACCTGGCAAATAAGATTGTTGCAAATATCCATTACATGCAACAACAGATCTTAACGCACTATTGTATATTTCGAGCAACTCATAACAATGATATTTTTTTTATTTCAAACTTATGACTTGATCTATTCATGGTTTTTACGTCGTTTATATGACAGCTATGACAAATTATTGCATCACTATGCATCATTCTTGATATCTTCCACACAATTTTTTTCTTGCACACAACTTAATACTGTACCATGGAGAACATTGACGAATCTATTCTAGTCCCTTAAATTTCACGAAAAGCTTTCGAATGCTTTAGAGTAGTCGAACTCATGTCGACGATACCATTTAGTTCCTTTTTTCACTCGTACGAAACTCCAGAAAAGAAATCGGATGCTTGTTGTTCGCGTTTGCTGAAGTCTGTTATTGCGGGGGTGTGATGTGGGGGAGGGGGGGGGGGCTGTAATGAGGGCCTCCGTTGCTATAGTCTGTAATGGGAAGGGATTGGGAGTCGCAAAGTCTTGCTAATAAAGTTACCCGCATCATTTTCCTCGAAAATATATATGGATTCCACAAAAAAAAAGAGGAAGTGATACATAAACTCCTATGCACATTAATATTCCCTTTCCTAAATCAAAAATATTGGCACTGCAATAAGGAGCAATGAAATAGCGGAACACTTTTTAATATTATTCCGCCATCAAATCCAAGTGTCCGCTGATTTTTTTGCATGCGACATATATTATTCATTCATATGGAAAGAAAGAAAATGTTTTTTTACGAATAATATTCTACTATGTTCGGCAGGCATGTGTTATAATGTTGCTGTTTTTTTCTCGTCGATCAATATTTATGCGACGAACTGTTTCATGTATAATGCGGCACTGTTGAAATAAAACGCAGACTCCTGACTCAAGTCATATGTCATACCTGAAAATTGGCTTCAATTAATGAAAACCTTTTCAAACATTCTGATATTCTTCGAAAAAGACGCCCTATATGTCTTTTTGCAGTGCACATAGCAAGAGAGAATATCTTAATAACTGGGTATCTGAAAAGGTCTTCAATAACTGGGTTGAACTGTTAGGTTTGACTCTACTTGCTCGAATAAAGTTTAAGGGGAACTTCCCTCTCTTCTCAATTTCGACACTTTTGTAATACGGCTCATCAGAAAATTTTGAAATTTTCGAGGTAGATAGATTTCAGTGAGTAGAGCAAAAAATTCTATAGACTCAAAACTTCCGAATGCTTCATTCAGAGAGATATGGGGGTCACAAGGGTTAAAAATGTCCTTCCATTATTACCCTTTTTTCGACTGCGATACGTCTGATAGGTCTGAAATTTTTTTTCACATATCATTGTCGGTTTTTTTTAAATGTCAACAATCATTTGTCCAATTACTTCTGATCATTTCAAGCTAACGAGCTCGGTCTTTCGCCATTACACAGAGCAACCTTGGAAGCGTCTATCTCTATGAAAATTAACGAAATGGGTAACGAAAAATATATAAATTAAAGATCTACCATAAAAAAACTTCTTTGATTCTAATGAATCTCATAGAGATAGACGCTCCGAAAGTTGCTCTATCTAATTGATGAAAGGCTGAACTCGACAGCTTGAAATAATCAAATCTTATTTATTTTCCTCTCCTTCCCCGTACCCAACAAGATAAGCGCACTTATCACCATATAAATCGCTTCACTCCTTCCCAACACCTATTCATTCCTGTTTCGCTAACCGTTCACGAACTTCACAAAGTTCTTAGTCGTTTTTGTCTCCTCTTGAGAATGTGTTCTCTACGTGGATATCAAAGCATCATGCTGTCTACATTCCTTCTATTCCTATCATTTCCTCATTATTATACCTCTCCTACTCACTTTTGCCTTTTTCTATTTTCTTCTTGTCTTTTCCCCTTTCCCCTTGTTTTTCTTTGTTATCCTCGTCACCTTTTATAACCTATTCTATTTGTAAGCGCTCCAGAGCGTCACAAATAAAACACATGTAGAACAAACAAATGATGAAAAGTTATTTAAATAATGGTCGTTGGTATTTAAAAAAAATCCGACAATAGATATTGTTTGTGTGTCTACTTTTTCTGCTTTCTTTTTATTTCTTCTGCTCGAATAAAAACATCAAAATCCTGAGAGTATCCTCATAAATTCATAAAAACATAAAAAAGTATGTTTCTTTTTAACTGAGTCCTTTTGTAAGATCTATCAAAAACCAACGGTACAATACTTTTAAAGCAAAAAAAAAGTAGGCACCTAAAAACACTATCAAGTACTTGTAGGAAAGATTCAGCTGTATCAGATGTAGTAGGCCTGAGCAACGGGGACAATTCTGCAGTTTTGTTTTACTAAAAACTAGGTTTCTAGAAAACCTCGACAGAGCAAAAGAAATTGTTGTTTTCATATAGAAAACTTCCGATATTTTTGATTTGCTTTTTAACTTCAAAGCTATATTTGAATTCTCAAAACATGTCTAACAGATAGAGCACACTTAGAAGCAAATGTAGAGCAAAAAGATTCAAACATAAAAAAATTGAAAGTTTTAGATCGTGAAAGGAGTACGATTGACAGTTACGCGATATTTTTGTTTTGTTTGTGTTCTAATTTTCTCAGCTCCACTACGTGCAAAAAAGTTGAACAGTATTGCATGTGATAGCACAGTGAGCGCGCTACAAAATCCATATTTATTCTCTTACAAACTAGCTTTACTTTCAAAGTTTTGTCAAAAATACTGAAAATGTTTTCGTCGCCTGGCTTCCGCTATCTGTATACCGTGAGCAATGGTCCCTAAAGTACGACTCATATACACGCAAATGATGAAAAACACACATCATAACTGCTTCCATTATAATATGCAATAGTTTCCTTTAGTTCTTTTGAGATTCTGTTTCTGTCTATAAAAAAAACCTTTCGTGCTGTCATATATTGATTAGTTGTACTATTTTGAAGCAAAAGTTATATCGTTATCAAACAAATTGACAGAACTATACGTCTGTTGTTTGGATTTGAGCACTGGCATGGTGTCACCAATAAAATTAATTTCTATGCGTCAAATTCCACCAGTATCACCTGAAACGGAATTTATTTGGATATGTCAGACTAATGCTGATCCATGGGATAGCAGTCAACCCGCCGAATGGACTCCTTATCCTACTGAAATATCCTCAGCTTTGGAAAAAGCCTTTAAAAGTGGTGCTGATTACACATTTATTGGCGAGTTATACCGTATTGATTTTATAGAGCTTGTACAAGAGTATATTGAAGATCCAAATCAACAACGCCCTATTCGACGACGTAATCTGAGAGCGTCTGTACAAAATAATGAAGAACATGAAATTGAAACTGCTCGTCGTGAAAGGTTATTGTTTCCCTTGAATATGAATGCAAAAAATAGTACAACTGTGGATACAACCTATCATGGTTCAAAGTTTATTAGAGACTGGTTCTTAGCATTCACTAATGGGAAGCTTGATGTGGCATTTGATGTCATATTTCCTGCTCTTATCAACGGCTTGAAACATGAAGGACGTAATGAACCAGAAAACACAATTAAAGGTATTATATGTGCTTTGAATTTGGTAAGAGATGAAACTACTAAGGACAAGGAGTCAAAGAAAATGAAAAAGTTGGAACATTGTTGTGCCAAGTTGTATACAAAACAATGTTTTCTCTATCGTGTTGTAAATACGGCATTACGTGATGATGATCGAACAAAACTCGATACGTTGGGTCCATACTGTTATTTGGTTTACAACTGTGTTGGCCGGCATACGAATGGTGATCTTTCGATTCGTCGCCGTCTTCTACAAATACTTCATCCAACTGAGTCTCAATCGATGATTGTCTATCGTGGTGATCATGTTTCTCGTGAAAAGATAGAAGAATATCGACAAGCAGCTGAACGTAAGGACAAGTGTTTTAAATGGCTTCCATTCGTTTCGACTTCACTCGATCGTGATGTTGCCGAAAGATTTGGATCGAATGTTTTGTACATTATTGAACTGCGACGTTATTTATCCAATGATCTGTTCGCTTATTTGAATAAAAATACATATATAGAGAGTGAAGAAGAAATACTATTGAGACCTGGAGCTCGATTTCGAGTAATCAAAGTACAATTTGATGATATTTCGGGACGACGTTTGATTTATATCAAGATTATCCCATCGTATGTGTCCAATTTAAGGTAATATGCCGATACTCTACAATATTTTCAAAAGATCCGTTCATTCAAAATAAAAACTCCTTTGTATCCATGATCTTTAGATGATCACATTGATTATTAAAGAATTCCTCACGATAAGAGTCAAAATCTGGGTGTGGGTGCGGGATGTGCGTATCGGAGTAGGTATGGGTGTGTATGTGACTGTTGTTTTTCTCTGCATGGGAAGCCTACAATCAGATCCATATTTAATACTATGAAATAAAACTAAACCAGATGCCATTTAAATCATGCAAATATGGTTTTTTTTATATCAATATGGGGAATAGCAACAAGATTTAAATATTGTTGAGTCATTGCACTGCGTAAATTTTTCCATTCGAGTTATAACACTGAAGGATCATTCAGCGATGCCTATTGTATAGGAAAATCGTTAAATATAATAGTAACAATTTACAGTTTTCAGAAAACATAGTTTTGTCAACTCGTTGTGTATTTAAATGATAAAATGTGGGCCGGCATTGTAACCATGTGCGATTCGTCCGAAGAAAATGAACAAGCCTCATGGCTTCACTGTCTATAAGCTATGACATATATTTTTAATAAAGTTTAATTAATATATTTTTTAATTGACGTTAACATTTTTAATATAAATTGTTCTAATGGATTTAAACGATGTTCAAGACCAAATAGTATCATCTTCGAATATATGATGTTGTTTACAGGATAACAATCAAATAAATAATTTAAATAAAATAGATAATGATGATAATTTCAGTGCTGATAAGCTGTTCTTGATTGTACCTTGATTATCAGAATATTCCTGTTTACCTTCAGAAAATTCGTTATTTTTTCCTGGAATACAATTAGCACTGTAAAAAAACATCGCAAAATAATCAACCTTTGCACTTTAAAAGTTTTTTCATATACTCTTGAAGGATTTATACCGTCGTCATATACCTTTCAAAGGTTTATGACAGGAAGGGTTTGCGACTGTAAACGTATATGAAAATAGGAAGGGTATATGACGCAGTTGTGAGGATTGCTTGTTCTATATTTTATACGGAAGGATTCATTATTATCCGAAAAAACGTAATTTTTTTGTACTGTTCCATGAAAACCATTTTTTACGGTATGCATTAGGGTAGATTATTCTACAATTTTAGCAAAGGATTTCTTATTCCACGATTAACAGTATTTTATTATACGATCTTAACAAAACATTTCTTATTCTACGCCTAAGGGAATATTATTCAATGCTTTGAGCGGAAGAGTTGATTCTAGACGACCTAAGGATATATTATGCTACCGCGTCATTGAAAGCGTTTACTATTCTACGACGCAGGATAGATTGATCTACACTATAATGATTAGTCGTAGAATAAACAACCTTCGCAGCTGAAAAAAAAATCATTTTTTAATGGGCTGATGAGGGATGTGATGTATTCTTTCAGAATTTATGAGCCGGAGTGGTTTATGGTAGTAGGGGTATATGGTCCCTATTTAAGGGCTTAATATTCTATGATTTCGTCAAACGCGTTTATTATTTCACGCATCATGGTAGATTAATCCACGGTTTTACCAGAAGCGTTTAATATTCTAAAACCAAAACTCGATAAAAAATACGATGTCGTGAGCGGGATTTATTATTCTATGCAAAATGGTAGATCTATCTATTAACCCTAGAAAAGTGTTCATCAGGCGAATAGTATACGCGAGTAAGGTTATACAAAAAGTAAAACGGTAAGAGTCTGCCATTTCAGAATACAGAGTGCTAGGATCACTGCATATAGGTTTAATACTCTACCGCTAAACATAGTTTATTTTACGGTATTAGCAGAAAGATTCTCTATGCTACTACTGAAGATTTATTATTCTACATTTCATTTAAACACATTAATTATTGTATGGTGAACCCATGGGAAAATATTGATAGAAACAAACGTGTAAGAACACATTTTTAACAAATTGGAACACATTTTATAGACTCAGAACCCGTTCTTTAAAAAAATGAATCGTTCGAACGCGTATTTCCCGATAAGCAAAGTATTCCTCTGGATGACGAACGCGTTAGTAACGAATGAATTCAAATCGACAAGAACACTCCTTGAAGCAACCCATTCGATGTCAATACTTAACTGTACTTGCAATGCACTTGGATTCTTCTGAATTTTAATTTTTTTATCATAATATATCAATATATTCTATCTAACTATTTAGAAATTATAAAACTGAAAGACAGACTAATCAATGAGCAACTTGAATATTTATGTCAATGTGAGTATATTTATTCTATTACCATACTTATCAATATCTTATGATCTAACACTGGATTATATAATGAATAAATATCCCACTCTCTATGAACTTCAATCAATAGTCAAACAATGGAACAAAAATGATTTGGATTGTTACGATTTCAAAGTCAATATATTTCTCTTCCATAAGTCTAATCGGTACTAACATCTCTTGTCCACTTGTAGAATTGGTTTCAAGTTCGACGTTTGACTGAAATAATGGTTGAACAGCGACGTCATGAAGCACGAATATTGCAGCTTAGTTTAGATATGAATCTTCTTCCTTTTACGTGTTATGCGTCTCATCACTGTTCACTAGTTGAAAGAAACAAATTATTTCTTGTATCTTATGTCTATAAAAGATTAATAAAATAAATACTTGTTTGTTTAATTATATTAAAAAAAGATTAAACGAAAACATATTTCATTTATATGTCACGGTCAAAATTTCTTTCGAAGAATAATATCGTCTAATTAACATGTATAAATATTTCATGTACTTTGAAGAATTTTCTACTCATTTATATTTATATGAACATAGTTTGTTCTATGAGTTTCTCTAATGAATGTGCATTTTCCTGTGTATATATTGTGACAGATTCATTGGTCATGTACTCAGTGCTGTGAGCAACCACTCTATGTATCATTATATTCTTCTTCTGTTCGTATATCATTCACCAGTCATTCTTAGCTCATTTTCCCACTGCTCTCCTCTCATCTTTGTGTTGCATCTCTTTCATAAATATATGATAGAATAAAGCACAAATAACTCAAATTCCTTATATATATATATAATTCATATTCAAAGGTATATAAAATAAGAACCATTGCCTTTGTTATCATTTAACGTTCGTCAATTAAGAAAGTCAATATTAAAAATAATAATATTCTTCTTATTATCGTATGTGTAAAAAAAGCTAAATAGAGAAGATTATTTTAATCAATTGAATTGATTAATTTTTTTTTTCGTATATAAGTAAATCTCAAAATTTTAATTAATACATTTTGAAAATAAATGAATAGTTATTAATTGAATTCATTATTGAATAAAAATATTTTACATAATTGACTTAAACTAAATGAGAAGAGTATAGGTGATAAATAATCATGATGTCGAATGTGATCGTTTTTTTTTAAATTTTATTTTTATTATATAAATAAAACGATGTTTAATTCAAATTTATCAACAGACATCAATAGCTAGATAATATAAAAGAAATTATAATTTATATGAGTATAATAGTCAAGTGACTGGTGTCATTAATGAATGAATATTCTGTTCTTTAGAAAAATTCTGTCTATCTATTCTATATATCTTGAACTAAACAAAAAAATATTAATCTTCGATTAAGAAATAACGAATATTTGAGAAAGAAAAAAAAACTACATTATTTTTTTTTGTTTTCAATTAAATTATTGATGATTAGAGATCATATAAATAATATTGAATATTACACAAGAATGATATTTCTTTTTCTTATTTTAGTTAATTCATTTTCACTTATTAATAGCTAATGTTTTACTTTTTAAAAATTTTCATATTTAGCAATAAATTCATTGGTATGTAAAATGGCATTGCATGATGATCGTGTGTTACTATTTAAATTGAATTGGCATGTGGATTTTCCTCGTTTCCATGACAATCTCCTATTTTTTGCTACTTTTCTATCAAAATTAAATAGTTTATATCGTCTGATCTAATAAAAAGTCACGAACTGTATGATTTATTTATCTTTCTTAATACTTGTCCATCCTGATATAAGTGAAAATGTCTTCTAATCAACAACAGAATTCTTCTGAGAAGTATTTCTTGAACACATCTAATGGAAAATTCGACATACATCATAATTTTCTATATTTTAAAACAGCTTAGTGTTATAGTACCGTAGTTTTCGCAGACAATTCTTTTGCAGTATATGAATTTGATGGCATGGTTTTGTTTTTTCTGATTATTGTGAAAGTAAATGTTGAGGAAAGGGAGTTTGCAAAGTCTAAGATGAGCATTCTAAGAGGAATAATAGCCAGAGGTAGCATTATTGATTACGAGAAACGAATGCCATTATTGTTCTGCTATAAGTTTTAAGCAATTGAATGTTTTTCGAACAGCACATGTATGTTTGTGCAATACGCAAAATGGGTGGGTGTGGGTGTATTTCTGTTCTCTTCTATCCACACCGACACTCACCCACACGCACACCCGGCTCTAGTTTTATGGACATAGGAGGTTTTATAATAACACAAAGGCCGTCTGCGAAAAGATGACGTTAGTGAGCTCCTAGACATTGAACCAAATCACGATGAAACACAATAAATACGTATGGACTAAGACTACTGTCTTGAGACAGACCAATTTGTATGGGGTGTGGATGTGGATTTGAGTGGATGTCGGTGTGGGTAGAAGAGAACAGAAACACACCTACACCCATCCTCACTCCACACCCATATCTCTATGCCTTCCTCCCTTTCTTTCTTTCCTTTCTGTTCTTTTTTTTTTTCACTTTTATCTCCTTTTTTCTGGCCTTGACAGACAAACGTACATCCTCGCTTTCGTTCTCTCTTCTCTTTTCGCTCTGACCTGCCCTCATGGCACGATCAGCCAGGGCATGGAACCCTGCAGAGCATAAGGATTTATATTATATCTGGAAACAAAACTGATAGCCTTCATAAAGATTCAAAATCCTTTTTGACTTCAATATCTATGCGTTATTAAATCATTTCAAACGATGTTGTAAGATGTTTATATTTTCTATGAGAAAGTTCAGTTAAATCGATTGAAGGGATAGACTCGATATTTGATGATGAACGAATCTAGAATGAATTTTTGAACCCATGCTCAAAGAACCCCGCCGGATATTACGAGCAATCTAGCACCATGATATCATATATATACAAGTTTTGTGGAGCAAGTTACGACTCAACGAATAGTACCTAAGAAAGGAATTTTTCTTCATATTTGTATGTCGTGAGGGTCCTCATACTGGCTACGGCATGTGAGGGATATTATATGGTACTCAAATATAGTATGATTCGCAGAGTTTTAAAGATAAATCTATGAAAGTTCTTTTTTTAATTCTTTTCAATATAGTTTTAGGCAATCCTCAGTTTATTATATTCGCTAGTTTTTTACGTTACTTTCGTCACACATAAAAAAAGTCACGATTCCACAGGTCTAGGCTATTTATTAAATATAGACCATTCCCATGTAGGTATCTCTATGCCAGAAAACACATGAACACCATCATGAACCTTTCTCAAAAACTGCCCACTATCCAGCTGTATATGTTTCACAGTTAACTTTGTTGGTTACAACAAGAACTCATTGCCAACTTGCTGGTCTATCCCGTGACAAGGTCTATCTTTTCACTTAAATCAGCCAATAGATTGACGATCTTTTAACAACATTGAACATTTATTAAGAAAATTCTTATGTATGAGGAAAGCGACGTAAACAACAAGTATATATAGTAAATTGAAGAATATCTAGAACTATACTGGAGAAAGTTTAAAAAACGGAATTTTTACTGGCTTATTTTCAAACATTCAGTGGGTCATAATATCTCTGATTGCCATATAATATCCCTCGCATGCCATAACCAGGATGAAGACCCTTAGAACATAAGCATATGAAGAAAACTTTCTTTGCGATATATCATTCAATGCGCCGCATCTTGCTCTACAAAATCATAGATATGGTATCCTGGTGCGAGATTGCTGGTGAAATCCGATAGAGTTCCTTAGAAAAAAAAGTGAAATTAAGGAAAGAAATAGACATAAATTGGTTTTGTATTAATATAAGTTATCTGTCTATTTTTCTCTCATCGTTGTTTTGTTTGCATTCATAGAAAGCAATGGTAGAGAATAGAAAAATAAGTGTTGTTACAAAAAAGTTCTGATTCATATGAGAGCACAAAAATCATCAGGGCAAAAGAATTTGCCCTGTTCTGCCCTGTGCCCTGCAGGACAGGGCGAGCAAGGCAGCCCTGCCCTGATGACGGTCTCTCATGTGTACATTGTTTTTACCTTTTCTTTTCGTTTCATTCTTCCGTGTTTTTCTCTTTTTCCTTTCCTTTACTGTTTTTGTATTCACTTTCTCAACCTCCATACCAGCTGAGTTAATACTCAATATAATGATTTTAGTGACGGTAGTAAAACTCAACGCTTCCATGTTGATGTTTAGTGCTTAAATACCTAATTTCTTACAGTATCATGTAAGCACTTCCGAGTGTTACATTTAGGACAAAATAAGAAAAAAAAACTAAGATTGGTCGTACATTTGAATATTTCTGTGTATTTGATATACTGGAAATGACTGCCAAAATTTTTACAGAAGACACTTTGACTTTAATTAAAAAATAAGATCATTCTTTTTCATAAAAACCAGGAAAAACTATAGAATATAAATGTAGTCTGGAATAGTTTCAACCATTTTATGATGCATAAGAAAAAAAAAGAATGTAAGAAGTTCGATATTGCTATAACCTATATCATTTTCGACTATCACTCTGAAAAATTTGTATTTGAATTCCGACTCCGGCGGAATCGAAGTTAGAATTGGAGTTCAGCGTCGCTCGCAGATGTCTATTCATCAGGCACATGAAATATCTATATAATTGCTATAGAGAAATGCAGATGTGTTCAAAGAATACATGCATATGTATATCTACACATATCTGTACTTACGTTCATTTTCTTCTGTAGATTTTTACGAAAAGCAAGAAGTTTTCAATTATCAAGAAATCGTATGATAGCAACATCTAGCAAAAGTACTATGTCTATTCAGCACACGTATTACATTTTGGCAAATGACAGTTCTTAACATTATACTGTATATCATAACTTCTGCCGAGTTGTATTATGATCTCTAAAATATAAGTTACTCATAAAATTCGGAAGTATGTGAAACATACATGATTCACATAACGATTGGTAGGTTTCGTTACTAATGAAGATATTCGAATCTTTTGAGAGAAAGAAAGAAAATTTATATGAATCATTTGTTGTTGGTAAAGGTATAAGTGCATTTTCTTCCAATCATATTACTGAATAATTTTAATATTGGTATATAAGCAATATCGGAAAAAAATTGTTTTCTTGCACAGAAAAAGAAAAACAGAGAAGTTTCGATGCACATACTTTCTCTATGATAATCAAATGACGGTAATAACACAATTCGAATCGTTACCAAATGAAGTACTTATCGAATGTTTCGAATATCTCAATGGCATTGATATTTTAAATTCATTTGGTTTTATAAATAATCGATATAACAAACTTATTCGGAATATTCTATTATGCCTCGATTTTGAACATGTGAAAAAATTCATGTTTCATCAATTATGTCAAAAAATAGCATTAGATTCAGAAATCAAAAGTCAAATTTGTTCATTACGTCTATTAAATAGAAATGGTTATGAGCAATTATCAACATTTTTTTCATATATTTCACTCGACCAATTTTCTAATCTTCAGGCACTTAGTTTGGATGGAATTGATCGAAAAAGCATATGGGGATTGATATGGACGTTACCTCACTTATTGAATCTGTGTCGCTTTAACTTTACAGCTCCCTCAGATAGTACTGATCTACTATTCGAAGCAATACAGACGTCTACTATACAATCATTATCGATGCCCACAATAGAATTCGGCTCGATTTTTATTGAACAATTTATATCAGTTGTTAGTTTAACGATATCTACGTGTTCATTGCGACAACTGTATCAAATTTTCAAATATCTACCTCAATTAAAGTGTCTGTGTATCAAAAAAATCCATTCCGCTTTTATTTCAGAAGCCGACGAGCATGCTACTATGCATTTGAAACGTTTGATTATTTATGACTTCACTTTTAAATTTGAGATTCTGGAAAATCTCTTAGCATCAACGCCAAATTTAGAAAGTTTAACAATACTTGCGTATAACAATCACCATATGATTGATGGTAATCGTTGGCAACAATTGATTGAATTTGCATTACCTCATTTAGATATTTTCAAGTTTAAATTTGAGATTACACTTGTCATTAAAAATCAGGACATTGTTCATAAGCTGCAACAATTTCAGAGTGACTTTTGGTATCAACAACATCATTGGTTTACAGAATACAGTTTATCGGAGCACAATGTACTTATTTATACTATGCCTTATCCATCAAATCGCTACACCATTGAATCATATGCTATGAGATATGGTAATACACCGTATAAAATCCATTCTAACTTATTCGAGGAAGTGACTAGTTTAACATTAAATGTGGACGCTATAGCAGAAATCAGTGAATACTACTTTCCAAATGTCAAGTCCTTAAGTTTAAATAGTGGCTATGATAAAAACAATCATACGTATCCTTATCTAAAAACTAAACACATACAATCACTTAAAATGATTGTTCATTTATGTAACTTAAATCATCTTGAGATCTTATCGCCCTGCAAAATTAAAACCCCAACAGTATTATTACAAATATTACGAGAGACACCAAATATATCATCATTGACAATTTCTAGAGATATTTTGTTACAATCGTTCAAAAATCAGAAATTATGCGAAAAACTAAACAAAATGATCAAAAAACTAGATATTGTTAAGGATCGAACCTTTTCACAAATCAACCAGAAAGAAATAATCAAAGTCTGCCACATATTTTCGAATATTGAACAATTACAATGTGACTTCCATCGGCCAGATGATTTTCCATCTTTGCTTCGTGAATTTGAAAAACTATCAAATCTAAAACTATTTTTGTTCAGATCAGTCTACAATCGTCGTATGAACATATGGTTGAGAGATCATGCTTTAGAATTAAACGTATATTCATTTATCATACAATGTGCCTCTCTTAATGATGAGGATGATGATGAGGATTTATCGTCTTCTGCCGACTCATCTGAGTTTGTCGATTATGACATTTAATTAGATTGATGAAATGATTCAATTTGTAGTTTTTCACCAGCATAATAAACGAGTAATCTATAATCTAAATAAAATGCGATTAAAACGAATTTCGGTTGTTTTGCAAATTTGAAGCATTTAGTTCTTGTTCATTGGAACTTAACATGTTCTATAAAGAAAAATTTAATAGTGTTGCGCCATAATGGAGCGAAGTGTGGAACCCATGAACTCTGATGGCGGTTAGTGATCTTTGTTCTAGATATAATAAGTTATTGGTATTTTATTTATACACAGTCGTGTAACCGATTGACACTATTTACCCGATACGAAATAATTCAAAATTCGTGAGTTTAGTATTTTTCTTACAGAATATCCATTTATAAGCAATTCATGATACTTTTAAAAAAGTTCGATGAAGAATTTCTATCCATGAAATCTGATTAAATAATCAATTTTCGGACATTATGCTTGTACTTTCGAGACCAATTTCCTGCGAACTCAAGAAAATCTAGTGAAACTGTATAAAAGCATCGTTATTTTTCTTAACCAGAATCCCTAAAAGCAAAAGTAAATTCCCAAATTTTCGAGAACAAATTAACAGTACCTGTTTCAAAAGTTAATTTGACGACCTGCCATAGAAACTTACCAATATATGCTTAATTTCTCATGAAGTACAACCGTTGATCGTGTTTTGTATATAAAGAAAGAAATTGAAACAATTCATTGCTTTATCATGAAAATTTCTTTTTATATTTTTTCTATTAAATTATTATTGTCAATCTTGACGAGATCGGTCTAAATTTGGGAAAACATTGATTGTTTCAGATTATGCCATACTTTTCTCTATTGATTAATTCTTCTAATTAGTTAATGGCAATGTTCGAAATTTCTTTCAATTAAATTTCTTTTCATATATAAAGCAAAACAAAAAAAGAATGATTTAAACAACATCATGAAAAAAAAAATAAATATATTTCTCAATTGTTCAAAGAACCGAACAAGTTTTTCGATTATGTATTATTTTTTTCTATAAATAAGAGTGTGAGTGTAGATGGAAAGAAGACTAAAATTGAAATCTACCCACACCCAGGTATTATTGAATCAAATATGATGCGTCATTAAATATTAACAATAGAAAGAAATCTTTCTAAAATAAGTATTAAGGTATCGTGTAGCAGTCGATTTTTGTCCTATAGTAAAACCGAACAAATAGTATACATACAGTAACACTGTAAAAATTCCACAAAATCACTAGAATAGTAGAGTTCTTGTAATCTGACAAAAAGACGATTTTATCAAATGAGAACGTTCGACAAACATTGCATGATTATCAAACAACAAGAAATACTTTAGGTCATATGTGACTTAAATAGTAAAACTGAAAGCATAGGGCAGCAGTGTTTCGGGCATATCTCCAAAATCAACCAAAATTTTGATGTACATTGTGTCATTTTGTATATACGGATTTCCTTATTGTTGAATCATTGCTACTGGGAAAAATTTTGGTATACCGCTGGCTATATTCATATCTGATCGGGGCCGCTGAAAACTACTCGATCTAATGTCTGGCTGAAATGAATCGATAATATGTCGTTGTGCAAGTATCTGATCGTACAAACAGAAAATGACTTTATAGTTGAACGGAAATTTAAGAATGGGATCGTTCGAACTTCGCATAAGCACAAAAAAGAGTGACATATGTGCATGACGAGCATTTCTATCTCCATTTAAATAAACACGAGCTCTCATTTTATAGACAATTGGAGATAAATAGAACGGTGGTGAATATATAGATGTTTGTCTTTCAGACTGTGTATCAACTAGAAATTAAACAAAAAAAAATATACGTGAAGAAGAACAGAAACAAGTATAAACGATGAAATGAGTCGATAATTGTTGACATTGGCCATATCAAGAAATGTAAATTTCACAAATACATTGAACCGAACTGTCTATAATAATCAGCTTTTTCTTGTCTTTCCATCTCGTGAGTGACCAAACTAGACTTCATACAGTTCAACGTCACTTTTTAAGCACTACAGAATGGTATAAAAAAACACCCGTAAACACTGATCAGTCAAAGGAATACTAGCAAGACTGTTCTCGAGACATGATTTTGAATCTTTTTTGACTGTTATTCAGCAGATTCGATAGGAAAATCACTATGTCGATAGAAACTATTATGATAATCTGAACCAGGATCCACACTGAGTGGATAGAGTTGTATTTCAAATATTTTCAGAAAGTTTTTTATGTTTGTCGACAAAACTACTTGTGATCCACTTCTAGATTGGATGAAAACATAAATTTCATGAAAACTCTGCTTATATTATTTAGTCATCTGCTATTTGAATTTCCCTTATGATTTTACAATCTTAGAACTTTTTTCGTCAATGTTATACAAACCAAATAAAAGATTATTCTTTGATTATTTTTTTTTTTGATCAAATATTCTTCTCTTACAATCAACGGCCACAAAAGTGGAAGCGAAGAGCGTACACGCCTCCCCAATAATTAAAAATTATCTTAGAAGATGACTTTCCAGACCCTATTTTGTTGCATTCTTGAAAACTTTTTGCTTCAGGAATTAGTTTATGTCAGACAATGTTTCAATGAATGACTCCATTGCATTTCGACTTTCAATATGAAATACATTTTCAAGTTCTTGTTCATATTTCAATATAAATAATGGTTGAAAACGTAGCAGCTTTCGGTCGCTGAATATATAAAATAGAAAATTTTCTCTCTTCTCTCTCGTAAAACTAACTTCTTATGTCAATAGCTTTGACATTATGTGAACTTCTGTATTTAATACAGCTCCGAAAAGCTGTCACCTGTCGCGGCACGTTCTTGTATAACAAATTCTTAATTGATAATTTTAACAAAGCCATTTTGTCGTCAGAAAATGTTGATTTTCACAAGTTAAACAATGTGGTCGCTGCGTGGCATTCCAGAAACTAGCGTATGAAACGATGAAAGAAAATGAGTTTTTCACTTATTGCAGAGAATTTTTATCCCTCCTCCGTATTTGTAAGGTCAGTGCCTTCCTAGTAGTTTTCAGGCGATTTTTCGACATGCGAATCCCCATCCAAAATTCTTGACGCACTTACACCCGCGCCCAATCCTAGAACCTTCACGTGGCTGCTGCTTACAGTTCACCATAATAGTAGTTGTTAAACTTACTCATTTTCTCTTTAAAGTTGGTAATTTTCCTTACCAATGTTCCATCATATGAAACGTATCGTAAATCTTTGATTTTTTCCTGTATTGATGCTAATTCTTGATTGAAAATGTCATCATTATGCTTCACTCCTTCCAAAAAAAGTATGTGATTCTTCAATCGATAATTTAACTTGAGATAATTCTTCTGTCAATGTTGGAAGTGCTATCTGAATTCGAAATGATTCATTACTTAGACAGTCTTGGTCCTTGTTCAATGTTTCAATATCACCTGACAAGATATCAAGCATTTCACACAGCTCTTGTAATTGAGCTATAGTACGATTACAATTTCCTGCAGTTGTTAGTCGAGAAAGATCAGTATCTATTTGTCTATCGTTTAATTGGAACAATATGTGACGAACAGCTTTCGTTATGGCGTTTTGATGCTGTTTAGTTAAATAATGCTTTTCCATTTTGGCACGGGTGATTTTAAGAACAAAAATTTTCATAGTTTCCTTTCATCTAGAGAATGTCTTTACTTGCTCGTTACAACTAAAGCTGTTCAATATACAATTGACAATCAGTTTCTGACATTCAGAGACTTTATGTTCATTGCATTCGTTAACCGAGTTGAATTCTTCGTCACAATATTTTTATTTTGGATTTGAATGAGATTCATCAAGATGTTTCTTTTGAAGAAAAGAATAAAAGATACAGAAATAGAATTAACATAAAATAAATGACTTGATAATTATCTACTGTATCAGTCCATTCGCAGAAAGAACAGTGAATAGGTATTAGTTTCATATCATTTTTAAAACCTCGATCAAGCCGTATCTGGAAAAACAAATATATATTTCTGTTTAATGATGCAAAGATATCTTATCTCAATTCGTGGTGTTTCAGATTGACATTGTGGACATTTAATTGTTAGCCTTTCAAAAGAATAATGAAGAATAATACTTCAAATTACTGATGAAACTTACTCATTTTGAGCATCGACACGTGATTGACACTGTCGATGATCACATTTACTCAACTGTACTGGATCCCGTAATATCAATGAACATACAGGACATATGAAGTTCTTATCAAATAATATTTGTACTTTTTGCATCGACGCCTACCATCGTTTTATGTGATTAATATGAAACGAACGCTCAATTTTAGTTAGAAATGAAATCAATTGCTTTTTATTTATGTTTTTTTTCTCGTTGTCTCTGTACAGTACCTCGAAAATTGATAACAATCTCGAAAACTATCAAAAGAAATTGGCTTGTATTTATTTGAGCGATAAAAATATTGGAATGAACAATAAGATAAATATGATTTAGCAGTAACTATTGAGCAATAAGAAAACTTTATTTGAACAATTTTATAATATTAAATAAGCAATAAATAGCTTATTATATAGCAATATTAATTTCATATTTGAGCAATAAAAAAGAGAAAAACTACATTATTTTTATTTACAATTGACAAGAAAAAAAGAAAAATGAAATATATATAAGTGATTATTGTACCAATAAAGCTTTTTTTTGCTTTCGATGGTCTGCCTCTTTTTCTTTTTGTACCAATTTACACATTTTTTGCCTCAGGTGGAGGTTTGCAATATTTTAATCTAATGGACATACCAATAATGTGCTTGCATATATAACTTTTCATGAATAACGGACAGGTGCAGATTGTTTCTTTCCATTTTTCAGCATTGTTAGATAAACATACGCACCATATATTAAAGTAGACGGACTTGTACGTGTCAAACGAGTTAAATCTACAAGTTTCATATCATTTTATTTCTTTATCTGTTATTGTAACTTTTTCATCAGCAGACAAAATAATATATTGTTGTATCACCATTGAAAATAGATATGACGTCTTTGTTCAGCTTAACCCAATTGTATGCATCAGTCCAATATGATAATGTTATTGATGGTTGATGTTCGAAGAGTTTTGAATTGATAAAAGTACGATTTCGTTCTTTGGACCAATTTTATTAATAACGTCATCGTTATTATTGTATGTGTGTAATGGAATCCATTTTCGCATGTTTTTCTTGTTTCTTTTTAACTGCTTCAGTGTTGCTAGAAGGTTGAGGTTGCATATCAATGTCATTTTCAGAATCAGAATTATAGTGTGCTACGCGTTGCGACTAAATCATTTGTATAAATTACATATAGTATTTCATGAAGATGAGAAAACACTTATTGTTGCAAATAAACGAATTATTATTGCCCTTTTTATATAAATTTTATGTTTTATTTAAATTAATTATTGCTCATTCTGTCTGATTATTCCTCATTCAGTATAATTATTGCTTATATTCATTATATATATTGCTCATTCAATATATTTATTGCTAAATTTGATTATTGCTCATTTCAACTATTTTATTGCTCATTTCAATATTTTTATTGTTCAATTAAATATAAGTCAAAGAAATTAAACTAGATTCCTGTTTCAAAGAATTAATAAGATACAAATAATGCCTGAAAATGAAGAAATACAAAGGGAAATGTATCTAGAATTGAGAAATTATTATTAAAATAAAATAAAAATTTCAATTTTTCAACATGATAACTAATGAGTAGTTGGGTATGGGTGTGGGTGCGAGTCAAGAGAAGATTAACATTCACACCTCGCTCCACCCATCACCACAGTCCCATCCACACCTAACCCTTAGTAAGAAGGAGAAGAAAGAAAACACATGCTGGAATAACACTAACACTTTATATTCTAACTTTAAAAATTTCATTGAAATTTATTATATACAGATGCAAAAACATGAAGTAAAACAATGAAAAATATCAAATGAACAGATGATATGAACAACATGCTATCATTAAATGCACAATTGAGATCTTTCCATGGAATGTCAGGTAAATGTACCACTCCAAATGTACGTGCAAGTTCAGCTGCTCGAGTAGTATTGACCGGTTGTTCAGCAAAGACAGGAGTAACTTGACCCAAATAATTCTCTATATTCGACGGCGAAAATAATAATTCTACATGGATTGGTTTTGAACCAAGATTTCGATGCGACTGTATGATATTTCGTGGAATGTGAAAACTCGTACCAGCTGGTGCACAAAATTGATAGCCACCCAGATAAACTTGAAGAGTACCATTAAGTACACGAATTGTTTCGTCTTCTTTTGTATGATAATGACATCGAGATGCATTACCAATATAAATCAATTCTTCAACAATTGTCAAAAGATTAGATGATTGATTTCCATTAAGTACAACTTTGTACATAGCATTAAGAAATGAAAATGCCGGTACGTATTCACCACTATTTGGATAAGAAATGACCGTAGTATTCGGCTGTTGACTCACTATAAATCATGATCTTTCGAGTTTTGAGCAGAAAAGTTTATTAAAAAGAGCTTCTCTTCACGAAATACAAAAATAGACATACATATTGGGTACCCCCCCCCCCCCAGAATAAAAAGCCATGGCCTTCTATTATGGAAATTCACCTGGCTTCCGCAAAGGTAGCCTTCTATTGTGGACTATTTTTTGCTAAGATTTACCTAAAAAACCAAGGGTTTTTGGAAACATTTTCTGGCATTCAAAAAGGCGCTTTTAGCAGTCAAGTTTCATAAAACCAGTTTTTTTTTACTACAAAAAAAGTCATTTTAGCAACAAAACCTTGGTTTTTACTAAAAAACCGAGATTTTAAGTACTAAAATATAAAAATCCACTGAATTTCTAAAAAAAAATTTTTGAAATCCCATGACCTTCTATTACGCCTTGTGAGTTTTTGTTCTGGGGTGGCCTTCTATTCTGAGGAGGGGTTTACTACTTCGATGGTACGAGGTACTTTGTTACTATAGTTTCAGGCTGTGTAAAATTGAGTAGTGAGAAAACTTTCTATCTCAATCCTTTGTGAAAACTGTTAGTGATGTTATCTAATGGTGGAGTAGATCGAATTCCATTTTCCGCTACCTAAAGTTAGTCTAGTACGATATTTACTTACATGAATTAGCAAAAGCCAATATGATGATGATATATTTGTAGCACATATGCATTTTTGTAAACTACAAATTCGATCGGGGATAGAGAAGATTGAAATAAATATGTGTATGATAGTTATATCAAACTTATTATAAACAGATGACTTTGGTTGAAAGTGTATTTATTTTCGGGTATAAATACTGACGAAGTATGCAACATTTGAATTTTTCAAACGTCATTTCTTCAATTCCTCTTTTCTTGTCACACGTCATTTATTCAATTCCTCTTTTCTTGTCACACGTCATTTCTTCAATTCCTCTTTTCTTGTCACACGTCATTTATTCAATTCCTCTTTTCTTGTCACACGTCATTTCTTCAATTCCTCTTTTCTTGTCACACGTCAATATAATTGAGTCACTATATCAAACTTTTCAAAGTAAGTCGGAAAAGGAAGAGACAATTATCGGTTATGACTACTTTTAATTGACATTTCATTATCAATTATGACTAGTTTCATCTGAGCCAGGCAGATAGTAAAAAATAAACAAGAGACTAAAAGAATAATCATAATAAAATGAAGGGTATACATATTAAATCAAAAAATAAAAAGATAGAAGTACAGTTAAAAATTTATCGCAATGAATTTTCAACGAATCTTTTTCTTTTTGTCTCCATGTTTTCATTTTGTTGCTGTCTTTCAAAATTCTTCAACTATTTCGATGGATCAACTGCCATAAACGCACTTTTTTCTGCAGTTTAACATGCATAATTTTATCTATTTATGAAAATACAATAATTAGTCTTACAATTTCAGCACTGTAGTACTTCAATAATTGATAGTTTTTATTACTATCCGCTGTGCAGTCTTGACAATTGGATACTATTGCGAAATAAATATTATCACAATAAATAAAGGTATCATTGTTTTTATTAGGTTGATGCTTGCATGTGCTTAACAGAGTAGAAAGTCGAATGAAAGTCAAGATAAAAACGATTCGATGAAGCTGTCTGTGACATCAAACGACCGATAGCATTGAACATTGAGTACGAATATCTCATGCGAGAAAGACCAGTATTCAAGTGGATATGAAATTTTACTTTCATTTAATCGAGACATATATGAATGCACTTTTTTTTTTTCTTTTTTTTTTATTATGCTCGTGAATGTAACACTCGGAAGTGCTTACATAATAAAAGAGAGAATTATAGATGTATAAGCGAAATAGTGCATCATTAAAGCAAAGCGTTACAATTTGTGCCAACAATATGTTATACTGAGTACCAACTTCTGTATATGAGGATATTTAGAGAGTAAATAAATGAAAAAGAAAAGAATAAACCAGGAATAAAAGAAAGAGAAGAGGACGATAGTGAGAGAAGTACTGATGATGAGTAGCAGCGAGGATTCGTGAGTAGAGCGAGCAACTCGAAAAAAGACGAAGAACAAACCAAGAGAAACGACGCGAGATAAAAAGTAATAAGAAAGAGAGCAAAAACGAAAAAGAAAATTGCATAAGCATTACATTTAAGCGTCTTTCTGTGACATTAATTCACATCAACAAAGGACAACCATTTTAAAAGGAAAGACTCATGTCGATCTTGCAATAGCCGAACGCGACGTAAACAAAAAAAATGCCCAAGATGATCGTTTTTTCTTTTATAAAAGTTGTCCCACATAAAAATATCTTCATAGAACAATGAAGAACCAAGATCAATTGTGAAAATGGTCTTTAGTCTTCGTTGAATATATTTTTTAACATAAAATTCTAAGGGTTGTTCTGGGGTGACATTGAACAGATTTTGAGCAGAAACGAAAGGGCAGCGATGCACCAGCCGAAGTCCCACACGGAATTTTTGTTGCACTATATTTTGTTGAGATTCTGAGAGGAGTGGAAAAAGTGGGAATAACCAAGCGAAATGAGGGAACGTGAATGCGAAAAAACATTGCCGGAGAGCTTTACATGACATTTCGCGACCAGATTTCATCCATTTTAGTTTTCCTAGCGATCTCTGAATATTTCCTATCGCTTTTTCGATTGTTGGTTTCAATGATAGTTTATCCGTCCAGGTAAAACCTAGGTATTTGAATTCTCTGACTAATTCGATTTTGTTACCGTCTATCGTTACGTTTACTATCGGTCTTTTTACTTGTGTATGAAAAAGTTGTACTACAGTTTTCGAAACATTTAACGGTTGTTTCCACTTTTTTGAATATATAAGAACCTGCTTACAAATTCGTGTACCTTCTTTTTCTAAGTATTCAATCATCGGGTCTAATTTTTTCATAATGGGAGGTCTAATTAATACACACAGATCATCTGCAAATAGATGACATGAATGAGCTCCCAGGTAATTTGTTAGATCTGAATGAAATACTATAAATAAGTATGGACTAAGACTACTGCCCTGTGGAAGTCCTATATTTATCTTAAATATTTTCGAAGTTATTTCACCATATTCTACGTAAGCTCTTCTATCTTTTAACCAACTATCAATCATTTTCAATAAGTTGAGAGGCATACCCAGTCTATCTAATTTACACAGAAGACCAGCATGCCATACACGATCATAAGCCTTTTGGTAATCGACATAGAGTGCTAGTGTCGGAATATTAGCTGCCATGCTATTTTTCACTTCCTGATATATTGACAGAACGCGAGTAGGTAGAAGACATTTTGGACGGAACCCTGATTGTTCTAAAGGTACTAAACGATTTGTTTCAGCCCAGTGTCTAATTCTTAGTAAGAGCACTTTTTCGAACAGCTTAGAATGTGTAGCTAACAAGGATATCGGACGAGTTTGTTCACACT
>CAJNSZ010001466.1:0-19705 GCA_905329745.1 Rotaria sp. Silwood2 | reverse complement strand
TCTTTGGAATTACTCATCATATTCATAGCTATAAACACCCTTTTTTAAGGTGGGAGGAGTAGGGGATCTTGGGGGAGGGTCTTTAGAATTATTCACCACATAAGTAGCTACACACGACCTTTTTTTGGAGATAAGCGAACTAGGAGGTCTTGGGGTTCTTTATAAGTATTCATGATATTCATAATGTTAGACAGCAGTATTTTAGGGTATCAACTGCTACAATTACGAGAAACAATTATCATGATCTCTCAACGCGCCCTAGTCCCCCATCTCTGAAAAAGGTGGTGTATAGCTAATAATATGATGACTAGTTCTAAAGACCCCCCAAGACCCCCATTTCCTTTTGAAATCGAGTGTCTTTTTTTGTTGGAAACTTCAGATTGAAATTAAATACCCCATAGTATTCAGATAATAAGTATATTTCCCTATATATGAAACTTTTGATACATGAAACACTGCCTATTTTTTCATCTCATTCTACTCAACAAGGATTTAATATCTGCTTGCTTCCTGCTCTGTAAAATATGTGGTTCTTATCGGCCAATACCTACCTAGGATAGAACTTCCGATAGACAAATATTTTTCCAGGCTGGTTAAACTTAGTTAATGTGAACTGTCACTGGTAATTAAAAGAAGTTGGAATCATCGAAATTCAGACTTCGTTAAAACTAGCTACCACTCTTTGGAAATGCCATCGTTTGGAAGTTTTTTGGGTTGATATGTGAGTTAACTCCTGGGTTTAGTGCACTCTGATCGGAAGCATCAATGCACCTGCAACTCCATGAGGCTTGCTACAGTTATCGCTTCAATACTATCATCACCTTTGAACGTCATGTCTCGTTATGTTTTGACATCCATTAGCGCATAGTCTGTCATTTAGAATCCACGTGATGCAGTGATCATCAGGAGGAATTTGTTGAGAAATCAGTTCGAAATAACGAGGATCTCGCTGCAGTATGCAACATTTCCATCAATTACTAGTAGGTCCTGATCTCAAGTCTGGTATCAATAACTCTAGATAGTTTCGATCAATTCATCTGAAAATTTTAGTAACGGGCTGCCTTGGGTGTCCAAGCTGTTGAGAAAATATTGAAAACTGTAGCTCCACATAAAGATGCGACAGAGCCATCAAGAAAGTTCGTCATAGCACAGCTTATAAATTGTGAAATTTACAAGACTATGTAGTGAGTTTCGGATTCAAGAAACTTCGTATATATAACTACCATTAGAGATAAAAAGAGACTCCAATAAATCATTCAAAAACGAAACGGGAAGCAAATATCTTCTTCGATGGCATTTCACTTTAACTTATTCCACAGACGACACAAAGTATATTTAAGTGAAAACTACTTCTTTCCTACATAGGATTTGACTTTAAAGCCATATGACTGATGTCATATAAATTTTGCTTCATCGATTCAAGAAGAATATTGTGGCATCAATAAACCTACAATGACTAGTAGAGTCGAGTTTCATGTATATTGATTTACTTTTTGTCATTTGTTGAAGAAGTGAAAGTGAAATACCATCGAAGAAGATGTTTGCTTCCCATTTCGTGTTTGAATGATTTATTCGCGGCCTTCTTATCTCCAATGGTAGTCATATATACCAAGTTTCTCGGATCTGAAACTCACTGCACAGTATCACAAGTTTCACAAATCGCGAGCTGCTCTATAATACACTTTCTCGATGGCTCTGCCACATTTCTATGTGGAGCTACAGTTTTCAATATTCCATCGAAAATTTAAGGATCATGGAAACATATTACTAAAACTTTCAGACGAATTGACCGAAACTAGCTAGAGTTATTGATACCAGACTTGAGATCAGAGCCTACTACTAATTGATGGAAATGTTGAATATATCAGTCAAGTCTTCGTTATTTCGAATTGATTTCTCAACAAATTCTTACTGAAGATGACTGTATCACTTGGCTTCCGAATGAGAGACTGCGCGGTTATAGATGCTGTTACGATTTCTTTCTTTCCTTTCTGTCCTAGATATATATATATATATGTATGTATATATGTACGATGTTCACGTATGTCCTTGGTGCACGTGGACAACTTTATTAGGTAATTCAAGAAAACAATTCTGTCTTACATATATGATATAGATGAGATATACAATACTGGACAAAATTGTTTGAACGATTTTGTTTTGCGCATAACTATCGTATAAAGCTAGCTTTTGAGACGCGGCTTGCGTCAAAATTACAGGCATCGTNGCGCAACGAGCGTTTCGACGAGTGTGATGTCGATGGAATGTAGCTGAGATTATTCTCATCCATCCATTCTTTCACATATACTCCTCTCTTATCCGTCGACGGACTATTCCATTCTTTCACTGTTGCATTAAAATCACCAGAGAGAATGGTTCCTTCTATCAGAAAGGGAAGAATGTCATCAAGATTGCGTTTTTGGCTGTTTGGCCAATAAATACCTATGACACGCACTGGTTCTGATAATCCTATAATATCTATAACTAATGTATTTGGGGAACTTTGTTAATGTGAACTGTCACTGGTAATTAAAAGAAGTTGGAATTGTCGAAACTCAGACTTCGTTAAAACTAGCTATCATTCATGTGAAATTCCATCGTTTGGTATTATTTTCGGTCGATATGTTTGTTAACTGCTGGGTTTAGTGCGCTCTGATCGGAAGCATCATCTCACCTGCAACTCCATGAAGTTTGCTACAGTTATCGCTTCAATACTATCATCACTTTGTGAACGTCATGTTTCGTTATGTTTTGGCACCTATTAGGGTATAGTCTCTCATTTGGAAACCCCGTGATGCAGTGATTATCAGGAATAATTTGTTGAGAAATCAGTTCGAAATAACGAAGATCTCACTGCAGTATGCAACGTTTCCATCAATTACTAGTAGGCTCTGATCTTGAGCCTGGAATCAATAACTCTAGCTAGTTTCGATCAATTCATCTGAAAATTTTATTAACGGGCTGCCATGGATGTGCAAGCTTTTGATGGAATATTGAAAACTGTAGCTCCGCATAAAGATTCGACAGAGTCATCAAGAAAGTGCATTATAGAACAGCTTGCAAATTGTGACCTGTATAATACTATGGAGTAAGTTTCGGATTCAAGAAACTTCGTATATATAACTACCATTAGAGGTAAAAAAGACACCAATAAATCATTCAAAAATGAAACAGGAAGCAAATACCTTCTTCGATGGCATTTCACTTTGACTTATTCCACAGACGACACAAAGTATATCTAAGTGAAAATTACTTCTTTCCTACATAGGATTTGGCTTTAAAGCCATATGGCCGATGTCACATAAATTTTGCTTTCTCGACTCAAGAAGAATATTGTGTCATCAATAAATCTAAAATGACTAGTAGAGTAGAGTTTCATGTATATTGATGTAATTTTTGTCATTTGTTGAAGAAGTGAAAGTGAAATGCCATCAAAGAAGATGTTTGCTTCTCATTTCGTGTTTAAATAATTTATTCATGACCTTCTTGTCTCCAATGGTAGTCATATATACCAAGTTTCTCGAATCTGAAACTCACTGCACAGTATCACAAGTTCCATAAATCGCCAGATGCTCTATAATACACTTTATCGATGGCTCTGTCACATCTCTATGTGGAGCTACAGTTTTCAATATTCCATCAAAAGTTTAACGATCATGGAAGCATATTACTAAAACTTTCAGACGAATTGACCGAAACTAGCTAGAGTTATTGATACCAGACTTGAAATCAGAGACTACTAGTGATTGATGGAAATGTTGAATATATCAGTCAAGTCTTCGTTATTCCAAGTTGATTTCTCAACAAATTCTTACTGAAGATGACTGTATCACTTGGCTTCCGAATGAGAGGCTGCGCGGTTATAGATGCCAAAAAATATCGAGAAATGACGCTCACAAGGAGTTGATAGTATTGAAGTGATAATTGTAGCGAATATCATGAAATTGAAGGTGGGATGATGCTTTCGTTCAGAGTGCGATAACGAGGAAGTAACCCAAGTGATTAATAGTTTTTGAGTTCGAACTCTGTGCATAAGGTAGACTATAGTGAGGATGTAAACCCTAAAATGATAAGGGTTCATAAGCCTGATCTTCAGAGTTATAGCCATTTTACTGGGGTTTTAGCCAATAGCACGGATATACACTAACAAATCGGATGATGGTATTTCGACTCGAAATTTTGCCCATACATAGGTCTACTTGTAACTAGAATGTCTTGAAATTTTCAGCTGAAAGAACTGTTTTCTTCATGAGATATTGAATTTCCAAAAATCACTCACATTCCATGAAACTTGCGAGAGTCTCATTTCCTTTTAGAAATTCAATATCTCATGTAGGAAAAATTTCTTTTAACTGAAAATTTCAGAGCATTTTAGTTACAAGTAGACTTATCTGCAGGCAAAATTTCAGGTCAAAATATTATCATTCGATTTGTTAGTGTATACCGCAATTTAGGCTAAAATTGTAGTAAAATGGCTATAAGCCTAGAGAGAAGACCTATGGGTCCTTATTCTTTTGTGTCTTTCATACCGCACTGGGGTCTCATTTATACCAAGAGTTCGAATTCAGAAAGGATTAATCACTTACGGTACTTTCTTCGTGAGACTAAAATTGACTCCAAATATCACTTCAAAATGTTCGAAACGATGATATTTCCCAAAAGTGTTAGCTAAGTTTATCGAGCGTTGTAGTTCAATCTAGTGGTGCAGGGAGGTCAAGGGTGATTCAACCTTGTCAAATCTTCGAAAAATTATTGCAGAGTTGATTTATGAAAGTCATGACAATGGCTAGGTTCCGATGAATTTTTATGATTATTCGTTCACTGTAAATATGGACGACATAGGATAAAAGGACCTTGCCGAACTTAATGATCTGCCTTGAATTAGGATAGGGTGTGAGTTTAAGTGTGGATGTTGTACTCTGTCACACCCATCAACACCCACCGACACTCACACACTCACAAACAGCCACACATCCACACCCATACCCTCAAGTAAGAAAACTTTCAACTCGTTTCAACTTATGCTGACTGAAATTGTGATTTTTCTGATAAGATGTCTATTATACCTATCAAAGTAAGAACGTACGATCTGCTTAGAAATAAGCCATAAACACGAACTTTTTCTGGGGTAGACATAATGCACTAAGGTCTACAAGATGCACTAACTCGCGATTGAAATGTGCTCGGATACTTGGGAATGTTTCCTTGTTAAAAAATACATAATGGTAACATCGTATGGTCACATTTCGAAGGGACCTGGTCGTGATAAATAATAAAACATGCATTTGAAATGACTGGTAAAATGTGGATATGTAAATAACCTAGATATTTAGAACATACGCGTCGAGGTCACGTTTTTGACCCAATAACAGCCACAACGGCGACCAAGAAAACATGAAAAGATTTGTTCGACATATAGTAATACATAAGATAAAGCATTTTATCGGCTTTTTTTATCTGGGGAGAGCAACTATCGTCAATTACAGCTTCTTCACTGTACGTTGTTTTTATTAGTTTAATGAAGCTGAAAGAGATATGTGAGTTTCACATTTCGGATATACTACAAGAACAATTTCTGACTAACTATTAATTTCTTTCCCTTCGTCTATATTTTTGTTTTGTTCCAGATAACAAAAATATCTGCAGAATGACTAATATATTCAAATATTCGACAACAGAACCACATTTTCAGAGGATGAGTGACATCAGTGAATTACGCAATCCACGTAGAAATGCTCGACTAATGATTGAAGATTCAGAAGATTCAAAAACATTAGCTCCTATTATTGGTTATGCTCAAGAGCCACTTGTTTCACTCGCTGAAGCATGTGAACCGTTGGTTTCAGTTGTCAATCATATATTAGACTATGTTACGGGTGCTCTGAAAAATACTCCGGATAATCCAACCGATGGTCTAAGTCGCGATGAATCAGCTTCGATTCGTCTCTACACGATGGAGTGGACTGACGAATACAAAAGTCTCTATTCCATTCTTAACAAAACTCTCAAGACAGCTGATCGCGAAGATTTACGACCATGGTTAAAATACCTCAAACTGTTTCTTACTGCTTTAGCCAAAATAGAATGTGCGCCTGCTCAGACTGTCTGGCGTGGAGTGCGAAAAAACATTAGTGATGAATATCCACCTGCAAGTCAAGTGATATGGTGGGCTTTTTCATCGTGCACAACATCACTTCCTGTGTTAGAAAACGATCTCTATTTAGGGAGCAAGGGTGAGAGAACTCTCTTTTCCATTGAACTGTTCAACGGCAGAAGCATACGTGCTCATTCCGATTTTGACACCGAAGATGAAATTTTAATGTTACCAGGAACATGCATGGAAGTGCAATCACAATTTGTTCCTGCATCTGATCTTCATATCATTCATTTAAAACAGAAGATACCGGAGGAAATATTACTCGAACCTCCATTTGAAGGTATTCTCAACTTCTACAATGTTTTGTTTTGAATTAAATATGTATATATTTAGATGCATGTCTTTATCCAAAAATTTCGACACTCACTTCAGAACGTCACTGGTATAACAAAAAGAGATTCTTCATTTCAATCAGCTTACTGATGGTTGTGATCGTACTGGCAGCCACTCTCGGCGGTGCTTTGGGATCAAGATCTACTAGCAACTCCTCGACTAACACTTCACGTATGATTGGTTTTTAAATATTTCTCTAAACTCAAAAGCGAGCGATAGTTCATGTAGCAAACTCTAATCACTTGATTTCATGATCACCGAAAGATATTAATGCACTTAAACTCAGAAAGCTTATGTCATTTCTCTCTTCTCCACGCCTTGACAAGTATCTTTTGAAATTTGTACCCATTTGTGGCAAAATATCCGTCCCTCGACAAATCATACTTGAGATTTCGAAAGAAACGTAAATGCAATGCTTCCTTCAGTTTCAAAAAAGTCTAATTATAAAAACTCAAAAATATCTTGTACGATATAAGATTGTAAGTAGAGGTGTAAGCCGAAGGATTAAGCAGCGGCGACTGCCGAAGATTTTCAACTTTTCGCAGTACTCAACGACTGATGCTTCAGTTTTCAATGCTATTCAGCAGCGGCTTCAATCGTTAAATTCGTTTTTCGTCTTGGGGGCGGTTACTGGAAATATTGTTCTTGTGCAGAGACGGCGGCGGCTGAGTATTAACCAAAACAAAATAAATTTTTGTTCTTGAAAGATCGAAAACTGGTCGATCGCATATGTATCGACGTAAGTGGTGGTTGTGGCATATGCTATTACCAGAAACTTTCGTTCGTGGCAGCAGCACAATAGCTTAACTGATTTTTTTACAGCCGCGGCGGCTGAAAAATTCTGACAATTCTCTGCGATTCAGTGGTGGCGGTGGCTTATTTTTCAAAACGCTCAGCGGCAGCGGCGGTTTTGTTTGGAGGCTCACATCTTTAATTATAAGTCAGATTTTTGTTGCTTTCTTTTATTTATTCATTGGCGTTATCGATACTTGAATTTGACAAATCCACCAATAGAATACTGGAAAAAATACTAGAACTTGTGCGAATTGATAGATCTGGAGAAGCTTCTATGAGTAAAAACAAAATTCTAGGAAAAAGGCTTTAAAAGATCGGCATTATTTTCAGCTGAAAACTTTAGAAAATGACCTACTGATCAATTACAACTTGATTCTGAACTACAGTAATATAAAATAGATAAAATACTGACTAGTTCTAATTTTGTTCCAAAACAACAAAAGAAACCGGTAAAGCCTACATTCAGTGATACATCGAGGTAATCATGACGAACATATAGAGCCCATGTAAAAAAACGGCTGAAAGTCGAATTAAAATAGATTTTTTTAAATCACAAAAATTAATCGATATTTGCTGTTGAAATCAAGATAGTCAATCTTACTGGTTTTATGCTTACCCATTTTTTTATTTTGACATATTTTAATTGAGTTCTTAATTTTAATTGATTGCCATTTTAATTGCACTAACTCAATTTGAAACAATTTACGTAGCAGTTCCAACTGTGTTCTACTTACCTGAGTTTAGCTTACGAGGGAACATATTTGAGTGTCCCCCCCCCCTGAGAAGGAGTTCAAAAGTGTTTTATGTGTTAGGGTCCTCGATGTATATCTTGAGTATCAATATCTTAGCTGCCCCCGTTTAGGACTCGAAAAACTAGTGTATCAAACTTTTTCATTTTTAGGCGCTTTTGACTAGTAGATGCGTCCCGTTCTCCTTCATTTTGTGTTAAATTTACAAGAAAAGGCAGTTTTCGTTGGGAGACAACAACTTGAAATGTATACAAGTCGATATGGAGGATCCATCCCGTTATCGCTGGTGAACCTATCATATCTAGTTTTTCTACTTAGGTATCTGTATCTACAGCATTCCTATGTTATCGAAAAAGATAAGTAATCTGTCAGAGGAGTATTTGCTAAAGAAAAATCGACGTGATATGTTTACCAGTGATAACGGGATGGATCTTCCATATCGACTTGCATACATTTCAACTTGTTGTCTTCCAACGAAAACTGCTTTTTCTTGTAAATTTAACACAAAGTGGAGGAGAACGGGAAGCATCTACTAGTCAAAAGCACCTAAAAATGAAAAAGTTTGATACGTTAGTTTTTCGAGTCCTAAACTGGGACAGCTAAGATATTGATACTCGAGATATACATCGAGGACCCTAACACATAAAACACTTTTGAACTTCTTCTCAAGGGGGACACTCAAATATGTTCCCTCGTTAGTGGCAACAGCATGGAATATAAATATGAAAAATTTTTAAAAATCACGAAAAATCTAAGGTTTTGTATTTGAGTCTTGCGAAAAGCGCTTATCTTTGATATATATGATTAGAATCGGTTAAAAGATTAGAATAGATTAACATCGGTCAAGGCGTAATAATTGATAAGCAGGCCATAATGAGTTAAAATGGTGAATATATAACTAATAGATTAGAACTGATTAAAGCAATACAAGATGTGAGAAAAGGATGAAAAAAGATTATAATAGACTTAGAATTTATTCGATTTTTCATTACAAAAAAATCGCTTGAAATCAATCGTTTTGTGATTAAAATCTGTATAAAATAAGATAAAACCGTGCCAGTTTATTCGATTTTTAACCATGGAAAGGTCGATTAAAATCAGATTTGTTTTTCTTTTTTTCTACGTGGAAGGTGACGTAACGCGTACGACATATGACTTCTATGATGTCGTACGCGTATCGAGCGTTATGTACATAGCGTAGTAGTTTAGATGGTTCTGCGTTTCACCAAGAGAAATAACCTCTTTGCTTTTTATTTCGTACGTTACGAATCATTTTTAGATGAATGTATAACGTACAGATGTGCTTTTTCAACATATTCATTGTTAACATCGAGTTACTATGGCCTGGAACGTCTTAATTTCAACTGTACTCAATCCCTCTCGAATATCACTGTTGTAATAGCAGTTCAAACAACAGTTGGTGCGACTTTTGCAGGACAATATAACACATTTTGGATTGATACGATCAATCAAACGTATCAAAATACGAGCTCAGCAATTCTTTATATGTGGCGTATTATCAACGGACAAACAATTCAATGGGCTGGCTTTCCGTACTATACTGAAGCACAGTTTCAATTACAAGGTACAAATCAAACAGTAAGCAATGATACCTATTCGTTTACCGGACAATTTACAGGGTGCGGTAGTCAGGAGATTACATACACTGGACATTTCTGAGACGCTCTTAATGTAGAGTTGTTATAGCGCATTACTAAGCCTCAATTCTTTCTATTCTTTTGTGTTTTCTTTGATCATTTCTTTGTCCGTATGATATGTTCTATAACATCATCTTACTTATCGATTACTTTTTTCTTCGATCTTGATTAACTTATTTACATGCATTTTCATAAATAAAAGAAGAGAAAACGCAAGCAAAACAACACATATCTTTCGCTAGCAACAATACATCCATGTATTACACGTAAAAGAGTAAAGTTATCTGAGAACGATGAGAGATTTACATTTAGTAATGACTCAACCTTTTCGGCCGTGTATCTCATATCTGCATACAGGTGTTGTCTGTGTTAAGACATGGTTAGTGTTGAGTAATAATATTAATATCTTTCATAAGAAATGTTTTTCGTTCTTTACAAGGGTGTGGGTGTGGGTGGGCGGGTGTAGGATGTGGTTGTCGGTATCGGTGTGAGTGTATGTGAGTGTAGGTGAAGAGAAGAGTCACGGCCACACACCACGGGTAGAAGGATTTTTGTATATGCTGAATCTAAGACTCAGAGCATGGGACCAAGATGAAAGTTATAGAGGATGATATCGGACTCAAATAATGACTTTTCATCAAAAACTTTTTCCCATCCGTGTTTACGAAAAAAAAACTTTTCCTCAACCTCACCTGAATTTTTCTTTTGCTGTTGGTAGTATTCCATTTTTTTAGAATCTAACAGTAAGCTACATAGAGTTTCATCGATAAATTTCAAATTTCATCTATAAATATGTATCCGTGCACGAGTTATAACGTTTTGAGTTTTCGCTACATGCCGCTGGGATTTAATCAACAATTCAAAACGTTGTAACTCGTGAACGGATGCATATTTTTAGATACAACTTGAAATCTATCGATGAAACTCAATGTAGCTTACTATTAGATTCTGAAAAATGGAATACTACTAACAGCAAAGGAAAAATCCAGGTGAGGCTTCGGAATAGTTTTTTTTTGGAAGCTCCAATTGGAAAAAATTTGGATGTGGGTACGTGTGACAGAGTACAACATCCACACCCATACCACACACTTTTTTCGATACCACAAACAGTTTGTACTGATTTTTATAGATATTTACTCGAATTTTTTTCGCTATTATTTACTTCAAATCATTTACCATAACTTTATCAGCACTTGCTCTTATAAACTCTTACAAAAAGAAAGAAAATAAATGTGAAAACCTCGGATTTAAATCCGAGAGTTATTTGTACTTCAAAAAGTGAATGAGACAGATGAGTCATCCTAGAATGTGTGGACATCAACATTATCCGGGCAAACCTTTTCTATAAAATACTTGATTTCTATTGGCTACTCTCAACCAATAAGATTTAGGGATGAATATAGCTCAGATTTGGACTCTTCGCCTTGATTTACCCTAAGAAAGTCGTTTTTCCTATAACTTGATTTCTATTGGTCCCTGCTCAACCAATGGTATTTCAAGGCGAATGGATGACNCCCCATAGTATGCACATAATACGTATATTTCTCTATATATGAAACTTTTGATACATGAAACGCTGCCTAATTTTTCATCTCATTCTACTCAGCAAGGATTTAGCATCTACTTCCTTTATGCTCTGTACAATATGTGGTTCTTATCAGTCGATATCTACCTAGGATAGAACTTCCGATAGACAAATATTTTTCCAAGCTGGTTAAACTTTTGTCATACATTCGTAGGAACAGAACTTGCTTAATGTGAACTGTCGCTGGTAAGTAAAAGAAGTTGGAATTGTCGAAATTCAGACTTCGTTAAAACTAGCTACCACTCTTGGGAATTGCCGTCGTTTGGCATTATTTTCGGTTGATATGTATGTTAACTGCTGCGTTTAGTGCACTCTGAGCGGAAGCATCATCTCACCTGCAACTCCATGAGATTTGCTACAGTTATTGCTTCAATACTATCATCACCTTGTGAACGTCATGTCTCGTTATGTTTTGGCACCCATTAGCGCAGTCTCTCATTTGGGAGTCTCGTGATACAGTGATCATCAGGAATAATTTATTGAGAAATCAGTTCGAAATAACGAAGATCTCACTGCAGTATGCAACATTTCCATCAATTATTAGTAGACCCTGATCTTTAGCTTGATATCAATAACTCTAGCTAGTCTCGACCAATTCATCTGAAAATTTTATTAACGGACTGCCATGGGTGTCCAAGCTTTTGATGGAATATTGAAAACTATAGCTGCACATAAAGATACGACAGAGCCATCAAGAAACTTCATCATAGAACAGCTTACAAATTGTGATATTTATAATACTATGTAGTGAATTTCGGATTCAAGAAACTTCGTATATATAACTACCACTAGAGATAAAAAGAGGCACCAATAAATCATTTAAAAACGAAACGGGAAGCGAATATCCTCTTCGATGGCATTTCACTTTAACTTATTCCACAGACGACAAAAAGTATATCTAACTGAAAATTACTTCTTTCCTACACAGGATTCGGCTTTAAAGCCATATGGCCGATGTCATATAAATTTTGCTTCATCGACTCAAGAAGAATACTGTACCATCGATAAATCTAAAATGACTAAGTTAGTAGAGTAAAGTCTCATGTATCTTGATGTACTTTTTGTCATTTGTTGAAGGAGTGAAAGTGAAATGCCATCAAAGAAGATGTTTGCTTCCCATTTCGTGTTTGAATGATTTATTTGCGGCCTTTTTATCTAGAATGGTAGTCATACATACCAAGTTTCTCAGATCTGAAACTAACTGCAGAGTATCACATGTTCCACAAATCGCGAGTTGCTCTATAATAAACTTTATCGATGGCTCTGTCACATCTCTATGTGGAGCTACAATTTTCAATATTCCATCGAAAACTTAAGGATCATGGAAGCATACCACTAAAACTTTCAGACGAATTGACCAAAACTAGTTAGAGTTATTGATAACAGATTTAAGATCAGAGTCTACTAGTAATTGATGGAAATGTTGAATATATCAGTCAAGTCTTCGTTATTTAGAATTGATTTCTCAACAAATTCTTAGTGAAGATGACTGTATCACTTGGCTTCCGAATGAGAGACTGCGCGGTTATAGATGCCAAAAAATGTCGAGACATGACGCTCACAAGGTGTTGATAGTATTGAAGTGATAATTGTAGCGAATAGCATAGAATTGAAGGTAGAATGATGCTTTCGATCAGAGTGCACTAACGAGGGAAGTACCCCAAGTGATTAATGGTTTTTGAGTTCGAACTCTGTGCATAAGGTAGACTCTAGTGAGGATGTAAACCCCAACAGGATAAGGGTCCATTGGCCTTCTCTCCAGAGTTATAGCCATTTTACTGGAGTTTCAGCCAATAGCACGGTATATACTAACAAATTAAATGACATTATTTCGACCCGACATTTTGCCAATAGATAGGTCTGCTTGTAACTAGAATGCCCTGAAAACTTCAAAGCATTTTAGTTACAAGTAGACTTATCTGCAGACAAAATTTCAGGTCAAAACATTGTCATTCGATTTGTTAGCATGTACCGCAATTTAGGCTAAAATTTCAGTATAATAGCTATAAGTCTGGGGAGAAGGCCTATGGACCCTTATCCTTTTGGCGGTTTTCATACCGCACTGGGGTCTAATTTATGAAAAGAGTTCGAATTCAAAAATGATTAATCACTTGGGATGATTTCTTGATGAGACTAACACTGACTCCAAATATCAGTTCAAAATGTTCGAAACGATGATATTTCCAAAGAGTACTAGCTAAGTTTATCGAGCGCTATAGTTCAATCTAGTGGTGCAGAGAGGTCAAGGGTGATTGAACCTTGTCGAGTCTTCGAAAAATTATAGTAGAGTTGATTTATGAAAATCATGACAATGGCCCGATTCTGATGAATTTCTATGATTATGCGGTCACTGTAAATAGGGGAGACATAGGATAAAAGGACCTTGCTGAACTTGGTGGTCTATCTTGAATCAGAATATCATATGTGGTTTTGTAGAGGAATTTGCGCCGTATCACATGGTATAATGATTAAAAGGAAATAATAAAATAGCAAACCTCCCTCCTGCAATCCTAAGCGTGCACTCCTTTCGAGAAGTCTGGATACCAAGAAGTTTTTTTTTCGTTTATAAAGGATTTACTTAGGGCAATCCAAATAGTAGCAGTCATACTATGGCACCGTACANCAAAATGTATGAAAAATGATTTTTAACGTGTTTTTGAAAGAAAATTTCGTTGTTTTTAAAAATTTGGTACACGAAAGTTCTTCAAAGTCTTACTATTTACTATCACTAAACCCCATTTTTCACGGGCTTTCATTTGGTATAAAATTCATGATATCTCCGATTCGAGATCATACTGTTACCCCCCTGGAATAATATTATTTACCACCCTGTATACCCACCTTCTTTTGAGGATAAAATGTAGAACTCACATATTTTTTAGTTTCATTATACTAATAGAATATAGACTAGGTGAAATATCTTTGGTAGACTATAATTGTTTTCCAACGTTATTGACCTTGAGACAGTGAATATATCCTATTTGTTTCTGCATTTCCAATAGAAACTTCTTTTCTTTTTTATATACTGACGCGCTTTTGTTTTTCTGTTCGAGTGATAGCTATTGGCTCGTTTTTTTCTTTTGCGTATTTCGTTTAACCTATTTTAAAATTTTTATTATTCTGAAGATTGTATTAATTGACGAATAAGCATGTTGTAAAGATTTATTATATCTACATCAGCATTTCGCGAAGCCCTGTTATATTTATCTAGATAAGCTCACAAGCTTTGATATTGATTATTTTCTAAAGTTATAGATTGATCGATTGAGACACTTTATGTTGATTTTTTTGATGACTGGCAAATTAATTTATCATTGCCCATCATTGTCATATATGCACAAATATCGAAATATGCACTACTTAACGTACTAAAAAAACTTTTAGAACCACTTAAAGTTCGAGAAAAGCTTTGATATGTTCTCGAACACTCAAAGTCTTGTTATTTGATAATGTTCAGTTGATCATTCTCTTGATAAGGAAATCAAGAAAAGGAGTCTGAGACCTGTTGTCCACGGTTGTTGAGGTTTATAATGCGAAAGAGAAAGCCATGAAACGTCGACTTTAAACTTCCACTCATTATTTTCTTCGAAAATATATGTGAATTCCACAAAAATGTAGCATTGTGTATACAAAAAAAGAAATAGGACAGGAGGTTTTTGCATATTAACATATTCTGTTGGTATGCTAGTTATTGTTCTATTATACTACTATAGGGAGAAATCTTCCTTTATTCTTTAATTCGTATTTGTTGTTTAAATAACATAGATTTTGTTTTTACTTATTTATGTTTATTTTCTACAGTGACGATATTGACATCTGTGGCTGAGTTAAGTCCAAAGAATAAATATCGTTTATTTTTCTAATTGACACTCATCATCGAATTTTATAGTCAGCTTGAAAAATGAAAGTCTTGATCAAGATGCTCATCTTAACTCAGGTTTAAATTACGACAGTATAGGATCATATATGATAGGCATGCACAAAAGTCGTTTATATTCATTGGAAACACCAATCTTTTTTGAATGAATTCGTCGTATACGTTTATTGCATTGAACAACCACGTTCCAAAGAAGATAATAAACCCTTCGACTCATAAATTCTTGAAGAGTCTATGAAAAGTTGTACTTCGAGCAAAAGTTTATTATTCTACTCTTTTTTTACAGTGTAGTCTTTCCCGAAGACATCCGTCTTTACCGCTATCAACCATGAAAATAGAAGATCGGCTGATTTTCTAATGTATACCATGAGTTTTGAATCAAACAGTCACTATAAAGAAATAAATTGATCATTGAATCAGAAAAGATAATATTCTCACGATAATATATGTTCGACCAAGGTCAAATCCCTTCGTTTAACAGCAAAAAATGTTAGAAATGAATCGAGAAATTTACATCATTAAATTATTTTTCTCAATAACGAAATCTTATGCTTTATTAAGATTAAAATATGACAGAGATAATGAACTGAGCGATTCGATCTAATAAAATGTATTATTATGTCATTGTAATGTTGTTGTTTAATAAAGAATCGTATTTTGATAGTCTTCAAAAATGTCTTAAAACTTCTCAAATTCATGATTTAGGCTTATTTAGTGAGCTACGTTCACGATAAAAAAAGAAGTTTCAGTTTAAGTCTCTTCCTCGACATATGATACTGCTCCATTAGATTGAAAAGTTTCTAAGATAAAAGGAAGAATAAAACATTTGAGGTATTTTCTGGCAAATATACTACCTACAATAATATTTCTGACATCATTCTTTGATGACGTCAACAAGCAGTCGTCCATAGCAGTATAAGCAATGATCACCAGTAGGTGAAGTCTTTGAATCAGCTGGTTTTTGCCGAGAGCCTATCAAACTATGAATCTATGGGCGTTTTGATTTCAAACAGAATTCTACAAAACAAAGACCATCGACTTTTCTCACGTACGGGGATGGGGAGAGTTAGGTGAGCTGGAAAAAAGCATTCTTTCTGACGATCATACAGCGGCTGCACGCTTCACCCCAAACTGTAGCAATAGATCAAAACATCGAACGAGATAGCGACAAAAAACTAACCAACGAGCAGATCCATTCCACTCACCCATCTCTGATACATATTCCGGGTTTTCAAAATGACTCATCATCTTAATAACCACAGATTCGCCTCTTTTTTAGAGATGCAGGAACTAGGGGTCTTGAGGGGGGTCTTTAGAATTATTCATCATATTCATAGCTATAGATCTCATTTTTTAAAGATGGGGACTAGGGGTCTTGAAAGTCTTTAGAATTATTCACCACATTAGCAGCTATACACGCCCTTTTTTTTGGAGATGAGCGGACTAGGAGGTCTTGTGGTTCTTTAGAAGTATTCATGATATTCATAATGTTAGACCGCAGTATTTTAGGGTATAAATTGCTACAATTACGAGAAACAATTCTCAAGATTTCTCAGTACCTCCTAGTCCCCCATGTCCACAAAGGTTGTGTATAGCTAACAATATGATGAATATTTCTAAAGACCCCCTCCCCCAAGACTTCCTAGTTCCTTACCTCTAGAAAAAGCGGATGCATAGATAATAATATGATGACTAATTCGAAAGACCCCCATTTCTTTTAGAAATCGAGCGCCATTTTTTTGTTGGAAACTTCAGATTGAAATCAAATACCCCATAGTATGCACATAATACGTATATTTCTCTATATATGAAACTTTTGATACATGAAACGCTGCCTAATTTTTCATCTCATTCTACTCAGCAAGGATTTAGCATCTACTTCCTTTATGCTCTGTACAATATGTGGTTCTTATCAGTCGATATCTACCTAGGATAGAACTTCCGATAGACAAATATTTTTCCAAGCTGGTTAAACTTTTGTCATACATTCTTAGGAACAGAACTTGCTTAATGTGAACTGTCGCTGGTGAGTAAAAGAAGTTGGAATTGTCGAAATTCAGACTTCGTTAAAAGTAGCTACCACTCTTGGGAAATGCCGTCATTTTGCATTATTTTCGGTTGATATGTATGCTAACTGCTGAGTTTAGTGCACTCTGAGCGGAAGCATCATCTCACCTGCAATTCCATGAGGTTTGCTACAGTTATTGCTTCAATACTATCATCACCTTGTGAACATTATGTCTCGTTATGTTTTGGTACCCATTAGCGCAGTCTTTCATTTGGGAGCCTCGTAATGCAGTGATCATCAGGAATAATTTATTGAGAAATCAGTTCGAAATAACGAAGATCTCACTGCAATATGCAACGTTTCCATCAATTATTAGTAGGCCCTGATATTTAGCTTGATATTAATAACTCTAGCTAGTTTCGACCAATTCATCTGAAAATTTTATTAACGGGCTGCCATGGGTGTCCAAGCTTTTGATGGAATATTGAAAACTATAGCTGCACATAAAGATACGACAGAGCCATCAAGAAAGTTCATCATAGAACAGCTTACAAATTGTGATATTTATAATACTATGTAGTGAGTTTCGGATTCAAGAAACTTCGTATATATAACTACCACTAGAGATAAAAAGAGGCACCAATAAATCATTTAAAAACGAAACGGGAAGCGAATATCATCTTTGATGGCATTTCACTTTAACTTATTCCACAGACGACAAAAAGTATATCTAACTGAAAATTACTTCTTTCCTACACAGGATTTGACTTTAAAGCCATATGGCCGATGTCATATAAATTTTTCTTCATCGACTCAAGAAGAATACTGTACCATCGATAAATCTAAAATGACTAAGTTAGTAGAGTAAAGTCTTATGTATCTTGATGTACTTTTTGTCATTTGTTGAAGGAGTGAAAGTGAAATGCCATCAAAGAAGATGTTTGCTTCCCATTTCGTGTTTGAATGATTTATTTGCGGCCTTTTTATCTAGAACGGTAGTCATATATACCAAGTTTCTAAGATCTGAAACTAACTGCAGAGTAACACATGTTCCACAAATCGCGAGTTGCTCTATAATACACTTTATCGATGGCTCTGTCACATCTCTATGTGGAGTTACAATTTTCAATATTCCATCGAAAACTTAAGGATCATGGAAGCATACCACTAAAATTTTCAGACGAATTGACCAAAACTAGCTAGAGTTATTGATAACAGATTTAAGACCAGAGCCTACTAGTAATTGATGGAAATGTTGAATATATCAGTCAAGTCTTCGTTATTTAGAATTGATTTCTCAACAAATTCTTAGTGAAGATGACTGTATCACTTGGCTTCCGAATGAGAGGCTGCGCGGTTATAGATGCCAAAAAATGTCGAGACATGACGCTCATGAGGTGTTGATAGTATTGAAGTGATAATTGTAGCGAATAGCATAGAATTGAAGGTAGAATGATGCTTTCGATCAGAGTGCACTAACGAGGGAAGTACCCCAAATGATTAATGGTTTTTGAGTTCGAACTCTGTGCATAAGGTAGGCTCTAGTGAGGATGTAAACCCTAACAGGATAAGGGCCCATAGGCCTTCTTTCCAGAGTTATAGCCATTTTACTGGAGTTTCAGCCAATAGCACGGTATATACTAACAAATTAAATGACATTATTTCGACTCGACATTTTGCCAATAGATAGGTCTGCTTGTAACTAGAATGTCCTGAAAACTTCAAAGCATTTTAGTTACAAGTAGACTTATCTGCCGGCAAAATTTCAGTATAATAGCTATGAGTCTGGGGAGAAGGCCATGGACCCTTATCCTTTTGGTGTTTTTTATACTGCACTGGGATCTAATTTATGAAAATAGTTCGAATTCAAAAATGATTAATCACTTGGGATGATTTCTTGATGAGACTAACACTGACTCCAAATATCAGTTCAAAATGTTCGAAACGATGATATTTCCAAAGAGTGCTAGCTAAGTTTATCGAGCGCTATAGCTCAATCTAGTGGTGCAGAGAGGTCAAGGGTGATTGAACCTTGTCGAGTCTTCGAAAAATTATAGTAGATTTGATTTATGAAAATCATGACAATGGCCCGGTTCTGATGAATTTCTATGATTATGCGGTCACTGTAAATAGGGTAGACATAGGATAAAAGGATCTTGCTGAACTTGGTGGTCTATCTTGAATCAGGATATCATATATGGTTTTGTAGAGGAATTTGCGCCGTATCACATGGTATAAAGATTAAAAGGAAATAATAAAATAGCAAACCTCCCACCTGCAATCCTAAGCGTGCACTCCTTTCGAGAAGTCTGGATACCAAGAAGTTTTTTTTCGTTTATAAAGGATTTACTTAGGGTAATCCAAATAGTAGCAGTCATACTCTGGCATCGTACAAAAAGCTTTAGAAAACTTTCGTTTTGTAAGCAAAGATAGTACAAACAATGATCTATGTTTTTATGTTCTTTCATCATTGTTCAGCTAATGTCATAATAATAAAATTTCGATAAGACCTTTTTTTCCATCATACACGATGGTTATACTAG
>CAJNSZ010001465.1:0-26582 GCA_905329745.1 Rotaria sp. Silwood2 | reverse complement strand
TATTAAATAGTAGACAGCTTCTAGATTACAAGCACGTGCTGCACAATAGAGTGCTGTGTGTCCTGTTTGTGGATCCTGTGCATTTATGGTTCTTAATGTTGAGTTTTGTAACCGAATTTTTAATTCTGTAGCAAGTTCAGGCTCAGCAGCTAATTGTTGTAATGTATAGTTGTCTAGAGATATATTTCTTCTCCATTCTCCATCTTGATCATATTTTTTACGTTTATCATGATCAGACAATGTTTCATAAGCCCGACAAATAAGTCGAAATTGTTCAGGCGTAATTTTACGAATTCCTGACGTCCGAAGTCGATCTTGTTTATATTCACGAATTTGAGTACGATATGCTTTAGGGAAACAATAATCTTTATCAGTATTTTTTACTCCAAGTATATCGTATGGTGTTGACGTTAATGCTTCCATACCTTTCTACTTTTGTGTGAAAATATGTGGCACAAAAAAAAATGCTGCTTCAAGAAAAAAAACACCAAGTGCTTTTGCAAGAATTTATTTTGTCTTCCATCATTCAACTTTTTTTTCTTTCGTTCTCCTACTTCCTTGGATTTTTTTACTCATTATTTACAGGGAGCATTTCTATGAAGAGGTTCGACTACATTACAAAAATCTTCTCTATATGCCTTCAAAATATCACACCTTGCAAAATAGTTATACTGATTATTTTTTTGTTTTGTTTTAGAGACTTTTCTCTTTCATGTAACATAGCAGAGAGACAAAGCGTTCGATGATTCTATCAAATTATTATTTTTAGATTCAAGAACCTATTAAACAAAATAAATTTCCGAAATTTTGCGTCCGAAAGTATTCTGTTTTCAATTTATATACTTTCACTTGAATTTGAATGCATATATAAAAACGCATGGAATAAGTTATTTTTTTTTTTTTATACTAAAAACACAAACAAATCGTTCGAAAACATAATCCATACGATACGTTTTGTTGATATAAAAAATGTTTTAGTCTTGCCCAGCAACCTTTTTCTATTCGTTTAGCTATGTTAATTATTGCAACACATTTGTTAGTAAGGTTTCTTATTAAGAAAACTATCTTGGAGTGTGAGTGGATCACGATCGCACTTGCTCCTACATAAAAACTGAAACTCGCCTCCACACTCACACCGGTACCCGACATTTGCACCCACCCCACACCTTTTTTTGGGTATTCGTGCAACAAAAATTGAACGTGTTCCCCAAATGTTTGGATACTACAAGGAAAAAATCAAAATTTTATCTCATTCTTTAAAAATTGTTGAATAATAATATGCACTTCAGAAACATATGCATGATGTGCAATATTCTCTGATGAAAGTATTTTAGTATCAATTTTGCTACCATTGTTTGTAAATTACAGTTCTATTACTATATTCTGATTTTAACATATTCAGTTCCATCTCACTGTATTCAAAATTTTCCAGTCCATCAAATATTTACATTCTAAGACCTAACATAAAAAAGTATATAATATTACGAAGGTAGTAACAACTATACTTTCAGTAATGAATTACGAGTATCAATAAAACTATCTCTTGATATGATGATGAAAGACAAATTCATTTCTTTTGACAATTTTAATCTATTGATAAATACTTCTTTTTGAAGCTGAGCAGACAGATGTTCAGCGTGCACACATAAATTGTTAAAAATGACTGAGAAATTTATAAAATTACTTTTGAAATCTAAGCCTATTTTGGCTAATCCTTTGATATGTTTATTAAATAAAGCTGTTTCTAAATCTAATTCGACGGCTAAGTTATACTGACAAGAAAACACCGGATTAATACGACAGATATCATAAATAGTTTCGTGCTCCATATGTTCAGAATATTTAGTTCAATTTTCTAAACAAAGAATATTCAGAAAAACGAAAACAGTTATTCAAATCATTCGTCGTTATGGGTAATGATCTATATTCAGTAGAATTCATTAATATTACTCTGATAATGAATATTTTATTTCGTATTATGGTTATTTTAATTAAATCAGATGTAAATGCAAATGAATTGATTAAAAAAACATCATTGATCCAGGGGTAACAAATACCTTTAGTGCACAAAACAACAGGTTACTTACCATGTTTTATATGATACTGAGTAAAGTATACTTGAATGATGTATTTACTCTCTATTCCATAACTAGAGTCGATAGTTGTATCGAAAAATAATTATATATTGATTGATTTGGTCTATTCAATCTAAACAATATTTTAACTTAATATTTTACTCTAACGTAGACGAAAGATATTTGAAAACATAAGAAGGAAACTCGCTTGCCAAACAATATATCCAAATGGCAGTATCCGTCAGCTACACATAATGCGTTTTTGTCGCTGTCGTCCAAGTAAGCTGAAATGTCTTAGATTATGATGTTTATCTCATTTTCAATTTTTCATCAAAAGACATGTTTTCGTATAAGAGATGTTTGATTGGATGTATAACTAAATGTAAGATCATATAGAAAATAAGAGTACTGTGAAAGTAGTACTTCTGCCTCGTAGTCGAGAGTGTGTCAGTATATTGTTCATTCAACCATTTGTGTTGGTTTTCTTAACACAATAAATCGTTTTTCTTCATACTAAAAAAGGAATTTATTTGAAATCAGCATGAATCAAACGATTAAAATACATATTGTTGAAGATCAATTGCCGTTGAATACTGGATGTGGGTAAGTATTCATTTGCGTGTAGTTGAAGAGAAGACTCACACCTACACGCAGAACCTCTCAACGCCAATGTCGATCCTTTCAAAACATCAACAAAAAGCGATAGACACTGACCTTAATACCACGTAGGATGGAAGTCGAATTTCGGTAGAGTTCCAGACATTCAAATTGCTTTTATTGAGGGTAACCAAACGTAATCTAGAAAAAATATTATTTATAGTAATCGAGCACAAAAAAACAGACGATTTTTGCATCTATTATTCTAGTGTTGTAACATCGACGATGAATGAAACAATACGAGATTGAACAAACGATTAAAGAGAATTTCGAAATTTCTCCTCCTTGTGGCTAGGGCCCTGTCACGAGAGGGAAAAAGCACTGATTCAGTTACTTCAATCTTAAAATGTCGATGGAATAGCATGAAGTAGCGGTTTTTCCTCTTGTTTTGTCTCTACTAGAGAAAAAAATGTAGTATTACCTTGGAATTAAGTCACCACTCATCTTGATCTGATCCATTTTACCACCAATAACAATCGAACATAGACTCTATGCTGCAGCTAGGGCACATAGACATAGACTAAATTGGTACATTAAAGTTAAACTGATAGTTAGTCCGCTATTTGTGACCACTACCTTTCTTCTTCTTTTCTTTCATCTCTCCATTGGTCACTAGACCTATTTATGTTTGTTTACGTTATGTGTGACGATAGATATAAGTTGTTGTTGTGTTGTTATATTAAGTAGTTGTGAACAGTATAGTAAAATATAGATAAGAAGTTTTTAGTTAGTTACAACAAACTAACATAAACTATCTCCGAAGGATAAATTATCTCTGCATTATATGTTAGACCAGTCAGGTTCGCTAATTCAGCAGTAACTTTCGTAGTGGAGACAATGTCACAACGATAGATATATGGTAGAAAGTCTTTTCAATCAGCTCGATGAATGCTGCTGTTTATGATTGAAACAGACAGCATTCGTCGGACTTGCCTTCGTGTCAGTTGGGTTGAATTGGCTAGGACGCTATATGACATGAAGCTGCGTACAATTAAATATTTTTTTGTACAGATGATATTTGACAGACAAACTAGGCTGTTTCTTACTCTCTGCAGCATATTTCTTCAAAAGAGAAAAATTAATTTCTATGGATAATATAGTCACTACGACCGTTTAAACGTATATTCGAATTGTAATCATCCGATTCTTTTCGTCTTACTTTACTAGAAGTTAAGAAGGACTGAAGATTCAAGTTGAGTACCAAAATTGTGTCTAAAAGACAATATCACAGTTTCCAAAGACTATTAGTAATGATTTTATCGAAGATGAAAAAAAAGCGAAGACGAAAGCTGATAGAAAAAAATCAATATCCTTGATAGCAGAGTCCTTTACAGTAAATATGTCGTTGTATCTTGATTTCAATCGAGTGAAATTGTTGTAGTGTGAATCAGTTATATATATGATATTATCCTTTTTTCTTTCTTTTCTTTTCCTTTCTTCATATTCAGATATTTTTCCTCTCGTTCATGTTTTCTTTCAAGTATATTTAGATTTTTCTTAGTTGGTTAGTATATATAGCAAATTTTTTTGGTAAAATTAAAAAGTCATTTAGTTAATCAGTGGGATCAAATTCCCTGTTAATACTTATTCAGAAAGAAATTTGACCTTTAACAGTCGAGGCAGACGAGGTTTGTTTTTGAATGTAAATCGATCACACAACATTCATTTAAACGTAAATCAAGACACGTTATGAAAGTCTATTCTATCTGTTCTCTTTCGTTCAATGGACATTGATTGGTCATCAAATTTACTAAAGATCATATATGTAGAAGGGAAAATTCCTGCCATCTTGCTATTGAGGAGTTCCTAGAAGAAACATTCACATAAGTGAATTCAAGTTTTTTTTGTCGATAAATTTAAAACTTGAAAAAAATAGACAGTTTTGAATTCGATTTCGTTGAAATTTTTAACTTTCTCAGTTAGAACGAGTGAATCACTGTAGATTCGATTGAATTTGAGACGAGCAAAAGAGGCTTTGATAAAATTGAAGATCAAATAATATTTCTAGAGTGATATGTTTCAATAACATTCAGAGTGTGAATTAAAGAAAAAATTCCGAACATCACAAATATTAAGTCTGCTTCATTCAGTTTGAATCGAATCATCGTATTGTATTGAGATCGATTGAACTAAAATTATTCTCTTCTCGAATATTCTGAGAGAATTTCAGATAAACAGAAAGTCAAACATTTCAATGACTACAGCTAATGTCGAACTTTAGAAAACAATTTTCGAAGTCTGAGATTTTATTAGATATTTTCGAGGACAAACAAGACGTTCCTTTTTGTTGAAAATCGTCGGAATTTCGAATATAAATCTTCGATTCAAAAACACTTGTCATTCGTCTAGCTGACAATTGCAATTCATTGTTTCATATTCACTGAATCGATTCAATCACATTCGATCATTGATTGAACCAGGTCAAATACTACTTATGAAATTATCTCGACGCTTTGTCAATTTCTTATCAAATCAATTGAATAGAATTTCGACCCTAATTCACTCAAACTTACTGATCAATCAAAACATGTCAGACGAATTTTCCTCTCAAGATAAATTCATTCGTCCATCAAAGCTTGAAAGATTTCATTTGAGCATGAAGACATTCACAAGCGATTGGATTTTTCTTTCTATTCGTTTCTTTTTCTAACTTTCAATTTGATTCTTTTTGTGACCAAACAATATTTGATGGAAACAATTCTCTCGAGAAAGAATTCAACACATTTTTGATGAAATTTCGAGAGGATCTATTCAATACTTTACAAGTCAGCAATATGAATGAAACCTGAGAGTGAATAATTGTCAATGTTACTGTGTACTCCACACTAAGACTTTTCAATCAAAGACGAATCAAATGAAAACTTTTTTCAAACAACTCGCTTTTCCATATAATTTTTCTTTTTTATCGAAATATCGAAATGATTCGTTCGATTTTGATTCAGTAAAATATTGATTTCATCTTTTCCTCATTAATCAAACTGATTCAATGAAAAAATTTTCTTTTCTATTCCAATGCCATTTCATTAGCTACTCTTGAGATTATCACAAAGATAATAAATGACAGTTTTCTTTTTTTGAAATTCTTCATTTTCTTCAATCGTACAAATCAATTCTTAACTTGAACAAATTTAAATAGTCCATGAGAATGGATTTCGTTACAATTTGATGTCAGAGAGAACCGTATAATAAACAATTCGATTTTTTTATCAAATAAATCTTTGTGAAAATCATCCGATGTTCACAATTCTTTCCTTATCATTCTAATAAATTTTTATTAATCATTGAAAATGATCGATCGATCTACGTAGATCAAAACACTTTTCAATTGAATCATCACTGAATTCATCTTGTCTTATGCACGCCGCTCAAATAGCTGAGAAACGAATTCTATTACTACTTTTCTTCTCGTTTTCTTAGTCAAAGATCTTTTCTTTCGACGTTCACTGAATTGACAACAACAAAAGTAGAAGAACAGTTACATCTCTCTATAGACCAAATGAAATTATCTCATTGCGATATTAATGTATCACACCCCCACTCAGGTTTCGATTTATTGTGGCAACATGTTTGTTACTGATTACTCGAACAATCGAGTGATAAATATGTTCAGATTTTCACAAAGAATCGCTCTGGATAAAAAGAAATGTCTCACTATCAAAAATGGTTAGGAAATCCTTTCAATTTATCGACTTTATGTGTTCTCGTCATCTGTTATTTTGAATTTCCAATGGCAGGACGCAAAAGTAGCCGAATATCGACACAAGATTTCTCATCAGTAAAAATGTTGACAACTGGAAAAATAACAAGATTGAAGTCAGTTCAAATTCTATTTACAGTAGATTAAAGTCAATGCTAATACACATGAGTACGAAGAAAAATACACTTAAAATGAGAAAAAAAGTGATATCCATGTTGTCCTGTTATATATCATCATGTATATACATATTCTTATTTATTTCGACTTGATTCCCATTAGTAACGACAGTTATTGATATATTCACTTGCATCCCCTCCGAAAGGAACCAGAGCAAGAGCAGCTTGGCTAAGGGAAGCCGAAGTTAATTCATCATCTTAAATTTTTCCTATTGCGACCGTCTCTTCAACGACTCGCTCATTCACCTTTTCCTTAAAAATTGTAATTCCAATACATTCGGGCATCGGTAAGTCAGAGCTATGATCTCCTGACTTCCTTATATACTGATTATTATGATCGATATGAATATAAATCTAGCACATCCGATCCTTGCAACACCAATACTTAATATTTAGTCTAATTTTGTTTAAATGATACAGAAAATCATCGCAAATCAAAAAAGACGACAATTACTCTCAAATCAATCAGTTGAAAGTATGTGTACATGTTAGTACGTAGAATGGTAGTGTGCATATGAATGACGAACTCTGAAAAACAGAAAAAATATATATTGTTAATCGAGGTAGAAAGAAACAAGATTCTATCTTCAGTATTCGTTACTATGTTTGGACTTTCGACATGTTTTTTGTCGATATATAGTCTTCGACATTTGATTTGTTGGCATTTGGTCTGTTGACGTGTGACTATCTCGTTGGTAGAACATTTTTATTCTATTTTGGGAACAGAAGTACGTTTGTTTTCCATTGATTCTATTTCATGAGTAGAGAGAGAGAGAAAAGAACTAAGTAATTCGATCAGAAAGATATGATTTATCTCTGCTTACTTTTTGTTAAACGCAAACGCTTTAATTTCAAAAAGAAAAACTGTTTCATCTCACCCTTACTCTATCAGTTCTCTTGCTTTCCTCTTCCAATGTCTTAACAGAAAGTATTAAAACTACATGCATAACTACATGATCTATCAGCAAAAGCCTCTTTCAAAGCTCTACAAAATTACTGATAACTCGTCCTAGTTGATAGTGCGAACACCTACGTTTTCGGATAGTATGACTTGAGACTGATGTCTTTGCCATCAACAGATAGATTAAATTCATAAAAAACCTATCAGTATTTATATTGATATTTGATGCCGTTCGCGAAATCCTGTTGAAATAAGATCACCATAAAAGATGAAAAAAAATCTGATGTATAACTATTTTCTTTTACGTAAATCTTATGATTTTGTTTTTAACAGTGGAATAAGTTTTCTATCTTGCAATATAGACACTGATTGGCAAGTATTAAGACTAGAAAGAGTGGTTTCAAGGTTAAATAGTTCAAAATCTCAAAAGAAATTAATTTATGTTTTATTTCTTAAAAATTTACTAGTAACACTAGTACAGTTCAATTCTTTATTCCCATTTGTTGCCATCCAAAGAACTTTTGAATATAATCAGTTAACGTAACTTCATTTAAAAATTCCTTCAATTTCTTCTCATTATTACAATAGGTATTTTGAGGTCCATTGCACGTATACACCGTTGCATTTACTTCATCGCCATAGTTCCTCGACTTCGACTTTAATTTATCTTCCTTCTTCAAACACTTTGGTTTTACAGTTTTCAAACTTTGTTTATCAAATCGGTTCATATCACCACAGTATGAATTTAAAGTAGATGTAAGTGTATCAGCATGAAAATACGTTTCTACTGGCATTTTAGGTTTGCTGTAAAATTTATTAAGTCGTTGAATTAAATTTGTGTGGTTGTAATTAGCAAATTTCAAGGCCGTTCGAAGTTGAAGAAAACGATCCAATGGTATATGACAATTATTTTCAAATGAACATTCGTAGAATGCTTTGAGTTGTGCACGACTACCATTTGTACTCATGACGGTTTCAAAAACAATACGACGATCATCATCGGGTAAATTTTTGAGAGAGAGGTACGAAGCATTATAGTAGATGGTGACGTATTGACGAGCATAGTCGATACGAAGAAGTGTATGACAGGCTGTTGCACCGAATTTAGAGGTTGAAGATGTTTGGTTTTGACAGCGGGACCAAGGAGATTGCCAGGCTGATTTATTGCGTAGTTGAGCGAAAGTGTATTCGTAAGAACAGGAAGCACAGAAGAGTTTTTGCGATGAGGGAGTAGTTGTGGGTGCAGCTTTGGTGGTTTTTGTTAAGACATTGAAAGAGGAAAACAAGAGAATTAATAGAGTTAGAGTGAGGTGAAACATTTTTTCTTTTTGAAACTAAAGTGTGTGTGTTTAAGTGAAAGTAAGCAGAGCTAAATCATATCTTTCTAATCGAATTACTTAGTTCTTTTTTTTCTCTCTCTCTCTATGTATGAAATAGAATACGAAATTTCAAGGTCATTCTTATCTTTCCTTTTCAACTGATCAATCCACCGCAAGTAAAGAAAAACAACAAACAGACAAAGTTTAATGAGTTATTTGTGAACACTACAAAAAAAAATATCATTTAAATAACGATTGAAAGTCCCTTCTTATGACATGTTTTTAATCATTGAAACTCCGCTATTAAGGGTCGTACTTTTCTAGTCTAAAACGATCACTCAAATGTCTGATTTTAAGTTAATAAAAAGGAATAATACCGCACTTATACCTTACAGAACAGCAGTCTGTCGTCATATGCATCCGAAAATTTAATAAAAAAGAAATCAAATGAAAATCAATTTTGTTTTTTTTTAATGAAACATTGATTTAAATTGAAAATTTGTTATTGATGTGTTCATGATGAAGGATTGAATTGTTTAGATTTAGAATGATTTTTCTACTAATTTATTCCAACTATTTAACATCATTATACTGTAAAAACTTATTTCTATCATCAGAGACGTCTTCCATGCATAACTTATTTTCTCAGAATGTTAATGTATATACGCTACATGTCATAGAAAGTCATAAATATAATTTCACTTTTCGTTTCGTCGATTCAACTACCATATAGTAGCCTACTATGCACTTGGATTTAATTGTTTAGTAAGCTGTAGTATACGCTATCTTTTCTCTCGATGAACTTTGACATATACTGTTGAGTTTTGCCCTAACATAAAATTCATTAAGTTGATATTTTTTATTGTCATCCTATTCTGACTCTGCTAGATCAAAAATACGACGACGCTAATGATTGACTTCTACCATAAGATCCTTTTGCTGCACTAAAAGTCATAACCCATTATATTTAGACTACTGTAGTTAGCAACAACAGAATTCCGGAATTCATGTTACTTACACGTTTTTTCTTGTTGCAATGGAAACATATCCAATAATCTTTGGTTTCCGGCTATCTAATTGCTCAGATTTGGAGGAAACTCGATTCACACTTGTACTCACTGTTTTTTTCATCGAAAATATACATGAATTGTACAATAGAAAAAAATTCAAATACGATGATTAAGTACTTTCAATGATACTACTCTAAAAAATTTTTCTCGTTCTACAATGAATCCAGAAGTAATTATACCACACTAATTGAGTTGCACCTTTTCGCACATTGTTCAGTTATGTAGTCAAATGACTGCTCACTTGAGCTTTTAATTAATTTGAAAAAGGCATGACTAAATGTGTACTTAATTTAAAGCTGACATATTACAATCTAGATAATGAAACTAAAGCAGCAAAATAATTACTTTTTTCTTTACAAATATATCTCAAAAGTGAGTTTTTCGTTCTCGTTATTATTCATTCATGTTGAGAATATTATTTATAAATACAAAGAGTAAAAAAGTTACCTTCTTACTGCATTGAATTTTTGATAATCTTGATAATAAACAATACTATTTTCAATTCGTCTAGTGCCAAGGTTATTTCGATCAGTTGTCAACACGTACGATCGATACGGTTTGGATGTATATTTAATTTCAAAAACAAAGTTTTACATTTTCTGCAAATTGATAAATCCTCAAAATATTATTTCATTAACATTGTTGAACGATGAACAAACACCAAATGAAATAGATTTGTTTGTTTTATTTATTCGTCTCGAGCAATTAACCCGACTTCGTTCATTAACTCTTCGTAAAATTAATGTTGATCAGTGTAACTTTATTTTGACCTTGCTCAGCCTTGATTGGCTCACTTTATTTTCATTCAATATTGTACAATATTGTGATACATGTTTAAAAACAGCGAGTATTCTTCTCTTATCAACAATAGAAAAATCAATTCTTCGCGAATTGGACATCGATATGAATATGGAGAGTATATCGAAGATTCTATGGTCAATCAAGTACACGATTCAATATTTGAGGATAAAGCAAAAGATGACAATGGATAAAGTTTGTGCAGTTCTCCAGTGTTTTCCTCATTTACACACCTTTAGTCTGGGTCAGATGTCAACAGGGATGATTGATAATTTAACTTCAATATGTTTTCGACAGTTAATATCGTTAACTATCAAATATCTTGGGATAACTATGGATCAACTCGAATCATTTCTATTATTAATATCGTCACTTGTTTATTTGAAATTATTTCTATGGGACAAATATGTTGGATGGTAAATGATGGGAAGAATTCATTGGAATAAATCTACCTCAGTTGAACACATTTGAATTTGATTTTTCAGCTGGTAAATCAACTGAGTACACCGAAGTAGATCCTGAGTTAATTATTACTTCGTTTCAAACATCCTTCTGAATTGAACGAAAAAAAAAATGGTTTGCCACTTGTGAGTATTGTTACAATTGGGTAGTCTGTATCAGTCTTTATTAAGTTCCAATATGCGAATCTTTTATGCGTTACAGATTAAAATGGGAAAAAACTTCATTGTCAACTTATCCTTTGCCGATGTACAACAACCCAGCAATAATGGATAACATTAATTCGTTGAGTTTAACTTTGAAGAAGTCGACAGGTGAATATATTAAAGCAAACGTATGTTATTTGTAGACAAAAGTTCTACATTAAAGCAGAAATAGAAAAATAAAATGCGACTAATTCTTATGATTTTTTTGCCAGCCTCCTACAGATCTTTATCAACAGCGTTTTAGATCTCTTTTTTTCTAATATTTTCGCTTGGATCGAAAGATGAGTATTATATTGAACATACGACAAGACATTGAATATGTAGAAATAGATTCATGTTTATTGTATAATAGTAAGCTGAAATATCTTCTTGAAAAAATACTTGAGAGCAGAGATTTTGTTTTTTAAATTTTTTATCTTCCAAAACATTGCTTCAATGTAAAAAGCAACTAAGTTATATTTCTTTTGCTTCCATCCGTAATTATATTTTATTTTAATAAATATATTTGGTGTTATATCAGATTAAACGGGCTTTATAAAGTGATGAAAGTCGTTCACATGAGAACTGTAACTATTCTTGTATCATTGAAATGCTGTAGAAATTTTTGTGGTGATTGAGTGTGTAAAATTTCATTGATTTGCTGGAAAAATTGCTGAAAGGGTGAGTGTATGTGAAGGGAATGATCAAGACCCACATCTACACCCTCAAATACAATGTTTTTTGTGAATTCCAGGAGATGAAAAACTTGGTTTTTGGCTTTTCAGAGATCCTATCCTTGGAAAATCAGCAATTTACTTTCATCTTCAAAAAGTCTTGTTGGAAATAAAATTCTCTGCTAAAATCGCTTTTTAGGTTCTAATCAGTGTTTACAGTAGTGAAAACAAATTGAAACTAAACATGATCGAATAAGTTTTAGAGTCACTGTATCTAACTGATTTGAAAACGAATGAAGTAAAAGTAATATCATCATTTTGAAAATACTTTTCATAAAGCATTCATTTTCTTCGAATGATGCTATAGAAAAGAGAATAAAGAGAATTTTTGAGCATTTTAATTTTGATTTGAACTATGAATAAATTAGACTACTGTCATAGAATTATTTAGTTTCTACGTCGCATAGTTTTTTAAGGAAAATTCAAGAAAAAGTCTCTCACTACCTATTGTTTTGGTATTATATTTACTAACACAAAAGAATTGAAAATTCTTCTATCAATGATAATACAAGAAAATATTATATTTAGAACAGCAACAAAGGATGTGAGTTTAGGTCTCTTACTCATACGCCCACACGCACATTCACGCAAAATTTGTATTGCACTGAAACAGGGATCAAATGATCATTTTCGATTTTCGTTCATTAATTTTTTAGAATCCAAGTAAATGTAATAGTTTTGCCATTTGAAAGATAATAAAGATGATTTTGAAGCATTGAATAATACCAAAAAGAATAAATGAATTGAAGTTTAAATAATTTTATTTATTCGATTTTGTATTATGAGTTATCCATGTTTATTTATTTCTTAATATATAATTTTGTTTCTACTTCAATGTTGGATATTGCATTCATTGTTGTTGTCTAATAATACTGATTCGTTGGAATATATGTGAGCATCTATTTTAATAATTAATAAAAAGGAAAGTTCAACTTCAAAAATAGTCTACGATTAGGAATGCAAAACAATTATTTAATGTTGTGATTCTAGAGTCTCAGGGTGGGGTGTGGGAGTGGTGAAGAAAAGAGCAATACACACCTACACACCCACACACCACACCCTCACCCTTCGGATACATATTTAATTGCAACATCTCCAAATCGTATTCATTATAAATCTATAGGTTTCAGAAAGAATAGTATATTCCCCAATCAGTTGACTGCAAGGGCACATCATGTGAATCTAGATCTCTTCACATTCTTTAGTATACACGACAGATGATATCAAATCTTTGAAAAATCATCATGTGTTATTGAAAGATTTGTACTTCAGTATCTAAATTCTTCATAACCTTATATGTTAAATCTGAAAGTACACAAAATCGGACTCGACTAGATCCTATTTGTTTAACTAGACATATTCTTGAAATTTTTTTTTCATTTATTTTCTTTTTCTCTTCTCTTTCTATTTCAGCTTACATATATCCATACTTCTCTATTCTCTCTCCATTCTTATCCATATGGTACGTTCTGAGAAAAAGACGACTGATAAATGTAATAGAACCAAAAACGGCTAACCATTTTATTTACTTATTATCTGTTTAATCTTTTTTATACTGCATTATACTGTGTCATCGTCTGTTAACCCTACGGGGAACAGTAAGCCTAAATATTAATAAAAAAAATCGTCCTGCTCCATTTTCACCCAAACAAAATACGTCGTTACCAGCCAAATCGAGCACTTGTGTCATTTTATAAAAGTTTCGAAATAAGAATTTCCGAAGTGTTAGGATTTCATGAAAGATGCTTCACGGACAGATGCTCCTTCGTCAGTTTTTTCTCACCAACAGTTGCTCCGTAGCGGGTTGTGCTTCATATAAAAGTCCGGGGTGTAGCTGGTAATGTAGGAATCATTATAGAAGGGTGGGTCGTCTTTTCAACCACACCCACACCCTCATTCAGAAGAGACAAGTGGAATGCGGCTGATTGATGTCTAGTGTGAGTGTACCTTAGTCATGGCACAGACATGATTAATATTTCAATAAGTCGCCAGTCTTCAGTAATGATGAAAATTTTATTAATTAGTGACTATAAGTAAACTGGTTCTAAATAAGTTTCAAGATTATTACTATGGTCGAAAGTTATAACTAGAGTTGATTGTTATAGTTTTTGTTCAAAGTAAAAACGATTTCAATATTCGATTAATTCACTGTATTATGAAACTTTCAAAACTATACTTTTAATTCGAAATCATGTATATCTGGTAAATATAATTATGTTCGAAAAAAATGATTGTAACTTATTTCTGCGTTTCGTTCGTAACTGTTACTAATTTTAAAAAGTAAAGAACTATAAAATACATAGATTTGGATTTACTCTATCAAGCATACCATTTAATTCCACTCAACAAATCAAAAAGTTAATCAATTTTAACTTTTTGTCGTTTTTCTTACCTATCAAATTTAAAAAAAAAAAGTTTTAACTCTCTCAGTGGTGTTGACGAGCAACTTACATTAGCGGTTGACATAAATGAAAAACTATACAAACAGTCATCAAATAGAGGATACATCGAATAAAATATGTATGATGCCTCGTTTACGAACAAGAGAACAAGCCAAACAATGAGTTGAACATTTAGAATACTTAGTACATAGCTTTATCATCCGTTTGCTAATGAAATATTTTCTCCAGAATTTCCACCTTTTCAGGGAACTACTGAAGTCCGTTGCTGACATTTCGATATACGTAAATTAGATATTTTCACGTTGTACGTCTGATATGAATATTTATTGCGATCAGAATATGCTATTATTTATAATTTTAAGCATTTTCTAGCGTTTTCACCGTATCTATATAGCACAATCGCGTAAAGTTTTTCGCCATATTCAGACTTCTGAACTAGGATGTGTTGTTTCATCTAAATCATTTAATGATCCATAAATTCCCACTAAAACAAAATCAAGTTAGTTCTTGTTTGTAAAGGAGCATTTGAGAAGGTTGAGAAGTCAATAACCTAATGGGCTACGTAAAAATAATAACTCTTTCTATATTTTCAACATTTCTTTTTCTTATAGCAGACTAGGTCACCCTGTTTTCGTTCTCACTCAAAAACTTTCTTTAAAACTGTATAGAACACTACATTTAATGAAATCGATTACATAATGTGCAGTACTCTTTTTGTGAACATGTTCATAAAACGTTTCGATTATTTCCCTCTATTATTATCTCGCCAATGAACAGCAGACATGAAGAGTTTAAAGTGGTTCATCAAGAGAAATTTGACTTATAAACAATTCGTGCAAGTTATCAGTTAGAACACTTCTGATAAAGTCATGATGAAATGAGACAGTTAAAAAACCGCTATGAAAATAGTCAAAAAAAAAAAATAATATTTTATATTGTGCTCTATGTCATCTTATGTTTACGAGCCATACGAAGCCATGAAAATGCCTTCAATGAATGAATGCATTGCATTGTTCTTTAGAAGACTGAATAGGGATTGCATTCAAACATCAGCACAATGAATACTGAAGAAAAAGAATATGTTGAAAATAGCGGGTATCACTCTACACAACACTCGTTAGTTGTAGATTTGAGGGAAATGCAAATGTTTTAAGCTGAGTTTCCTGGCGGTACGTTCTAAATTGGATTATGATTGTTTATGTAAATATTTGAGATAGCACCAAAGATATCCAAAGAATATACTGAGGCAAAGATAAACATGGTGGAGTGATATTAAAATGCCTTCAAATCAACATAATTATAACGGTGACAAACAGTCACCAATAATGTCAAAAGATTGATTTGTGATATAGGTAGTATACTGTCGCGTCTTAAACCATTTTCACCAAGTCAAAATAATCACTTTAATGAATTACATGAAAAGCACTTTAATGCATTACATGAAAAGCACTTTATTGTATTACATAAAAAGCACTTTAATGCATTATTTGTGAACTTTTCGAGTCATGATAATTGTGTCAATTTGAAGATATTGCAATGCCATTTTACTATTTTTATACCTGTTTGGGGACTTTTTGCTTTCAAAAAAAAATTACTTTTGCTCGTAATTGTTTGTGTAATTTCAATATATGGACATTATTTTTACAGTCTCAGATAGGGGTATTGGCTTAGCACTAGCGTCAGGATAATGCTAACACTTGTATTAAGATTAAAAAAACTAATTTAATGCTTTTGTTTTAGGATAAAAAATCTAATTCAATATTGTGCCAGTAGACTTGACTTAGCATTAGCCTAATGCAAACACTCATAGTTTCCAATACAAGAACCGGATTGTTCTGTTTTTAGAAACGATACATGTTTGCATTTGGCTAATGCTAGTTCAATACCGATGCAAAAGCATAAAATTAATTTTTTCATCCTAACACAAAGGCATAAAATTATTTTCTCTAATCCTACTACAAAAGAATTAAAAATAACATTATTTAATGCAATGCCAAGTCGGGATTCGTAGTCTCAGATAATCAATTTCAGATTAAAAAAAAAGAAGATATATTCCAAAACAGAGAAAATACATTTTTCAGAAGCGTTAGAATCCTTTGAAATCTCTAGTGAAATTCTAATTTATGCACATTCGACGAGTTGCAAAGGAATTTTAAAGAATGAAACCCTCTATACGACTATGGCAGCTATATACATGAAATTTGAAGGTTATCAAAGCAGAATTGCATATATTATAGTTTTTCCTGACTTGGTACCGCTACTGTTGTAAATAATCAGAGCCGATCAGATTAAACCGGAGTGAGTCTACCGATATATTCGAATAAGTCATTCTACAGTTTTCTCACTCGATGATAGTAAAATCAAACTCTCTGTTCGTCATATGTGTTTGTTAATCGCTGCATTAATTATATAAAAGTCTAGTTTCATCATCATTCCGCTTGTCATCATCTTTTTCTATTAGTTTTCTTTCTATTGGGTTCTATTGATGAACACAAAGCTTCATTGGACAAGAAATTTTTTTATGTCATCCTTTCCGTGTAAGTCGAGACGTGCCACGATAGAGAGATGCTCAATAACTATCTTTTATGCGTGTGAAATTTAATCTACCATATAGAGTCCATTAGTGTCGGTTATAGATCGAATTTCTAACCTTATAATAGACTTTTTTATCGTGATATTAGGATTTTTCAAGCAATTTTCGAATGAAATATTCTAAGATCGGTAAAGAAATAGAAAATTGAATCTTCTTTTCAATAGATTTTCTCCGAAGAATTATGTGAGATATCTTTTAAACAGTTTTCCAAAAAAATAGTAACTTAGAGTGCGACCGAAAGTTTAGGATATTTGATTGAGCTGAATCCATTTTGAATTACGTGTATTGACTTTAAAACTTTGTGTACTGGTTACATAGTCATCTCTTATGGAAGCTACTAAGTAATTAACTGTAGAATATGTGTTTTCAATGGTATATTCATTTGATTAGCTCCTGTCTCTGTGGAAAGTGCAATACTATAAATAGTAGATAAAAATAATAAATCTGTGGCAAAGTAAAATAATGAAAAACGGCTTGCGTCTATTTCGATAACGTGATCTCAATGTTAGGTAATGAAATATAATAGTTGAACTACCACGCATCTTTAATGATTAAAATCGTCTGATACTTGATTCCCTCATAGAAATTATCTCCGACATCGATAGAAATTGTTTGATTTTCGAAGAATACACATTTCTGACTATTTCTTCATTAACGAAAAACCATACAAAAACATAACAAAAGTTGAGCAGTCAGTAAAAGAAAATTTGTTTCAAATGACCTGTGATAATCCTCTATCGACCTAGATCGAATCGAGCCAGATTAGTCGTTTATCGTTTACAACTCAGAATTTATTGAAAATGTCCATAGTCAAACTATTCCTAGTGTAGATATGATTCTCTGAAATCAATATTATCATTTGAAGACTAGATAGATTCAACTACCAATGATTCATTAAGCTCTAGGAAATGCAACAGAATGCGAGTCCAGGTGTCCACTAGAAGCTGACATGCGATAAGATAAGGATACATTGATTTGAAGATGAATGAATATTAACCTATATATTTTATTAAACGATGAACAAGAATAGAAGATGATTGTTAGCAAGAGTCGAGAGAAAAAATAAGAATCTTGTGAATAGCTGAAGAAATGGTTAACTGAATGTAATAGTCAGGAAGACGTTTTAATAGTGATGTAAAGATGTACATGATGAAGGAGTTAACGAGAAGAGTATCAGTGACAAATATAAGATGTGTAATGAAGAGAGAATCATAACAATGAAAAATAAAGCATTGTAGTTAATAAGAAAAAGATAAATAACAATTAAAATAATATGAACACGAGAAACCTATAGAAAATCAAACCATCACAAACATGAATAAATATGCATATAACTAGAAGAAATGGAATCCAGGTGACGGCAAGTATAGTCACTCCCTACCCTAGAAAATACCAGTTTTCGTCAAAAACATTAAAATTCAGGTAAATGCATGAGCCAATATTGTCATATATGATCTTTCATAAATGTGACTTAACTTTTTATTAGGTACCTCATTTTTTCCCAAAGTTTGTAATATTTTATGCTTGACAATTATGCTATTAGTAGAGAAAGAGGGAAATCCTTTTCGATTTTTCTTTGTTTCATTCATTTTTGATCACGCATGCAAGACTTCTCGAAAGAATTTCATTATAGCTAATGGCTTTTTTTGTATGGAAGAGCATGACATAGTACTTTTTTTAAGGAAGCTCTGCTACTAGTGCGTAAAAGACTACCTTTGCAATTAGAGCTTAATTTTGTTTTGAGTGTTTTATCGTACATTAAACTTTTCATTCTTTTTCTCTGTTTAAAAATGGAATTTCAAAACAACCTCCTTTCATGTTCTGTATTCTAGACGTTCTTTCAAAGAAAAAAGTGAGTGTATAGAATGAAGTCTCGCAAAAAACTTTGCATTAACAAGAGAGCAAGTTTTTAGCCTAATTTGCTGAATATCTTCCGAAAACGTTATGGTTGAAAATTCATCATACCCATCCCACCACACACCCAACACATTCTGAAAATTTCATCCGATTTGAATATACCTGACCCAAGATCGATTTTTTAGAGGACGACAGCGGCTTAAAAATTTTTCCAGTATAAGAAGTACTCCGAGCAAAATATTATCACTGTAATAGAACTCTACGTGACTAAGCAGAACAACAATCAGAATCAATTCTTACACAACTTTTCCGTTTAGATCTGCTCGTTCGTTTTCGAAAGTCAGTTTCAACAACTACCAATATATTGTATAATGTCGAGTGTTAATACAACAGCAATAACAACAACCGAACTCTCAATAGAAGCTTTGATTGTCGCCTACTATGCGTTCACGTTGGTCATTGTGGGCACTTTACTGAATATTATCACATTTATTATTCTCTGCCGATCAACATTTAGAAACACGAGAACAAGGCCAACACTTCACTATATGAGAGCAATGGCTATCTTTGATATCCTTATGTTATACGGATGGAATATAGATCATTATCTTGGTACAATACATAGATTTACTATTCAAGAATCATCAATACCTATATGCAGATTTTTTTCCTTTCTGAATTATTTTGCTGCTCAATCATCAGCTTGGCTTCGTGTCTTTGTCTCTCTTGATCGGTATTTATCATTGAGTCGTCTTCATCGAACATGGTTTGGCCAATCAAAGAATATTCTTATCATAATTGCATGCATTATGATCATCCTTCTTCTTCTCAACTTTCAGTTTTTCATTTTTGCTTGCTATTATAGAGCAAACGGTACAATTAGTGTGTTTTTCTTGGCTTTTGAAATATATCCATTATGGGATTATATTAATTTAGCAGTATACAACTGTGCACCATTTATATTGATGGTTACATTCAATAGTGGTGTAATTTATCATTTGATTCGTCTTCGTCATACAACTGTTGTGCAAAATTCACGTATTCAGCATCGATCTATTTCAATTGCACTGGTCATTACAACATTTCTGTTCCTAATTATGACTATACCAGCAACTGTAGGTTATGCATTCTTTTCCCTTTCGAATCTGACCGTTTTACATTTTTTGGATGGTGTTCTTTATACTTATCATATATTATCATTTCCCTTGTACATGATTACACTTGATGAATTTCGACACGAATTCTTTGGAATGATTATATGTAAGACAAACAATCAAAGAGTTGCACCGCAAACACAACCTGGTAATGTACAACAGACAATCAATGTAACAAAACCTACGTCCAATACTTGACAACATTCTATTATTCTGAATGTCTTCTATAATGAAATCTGACATTGCCTGATCGTGTAACTGCATTTATACATCATTTTCTACTTAAAGTCCTTGCATATGTTGCTTTCTATGCTGCTATGTCGTACGCTGCCAACGAAATCTATTAAGATACTCGTGACTGCAATTTTACGAATCTTTTAAGAGTTATATGAAAGCTTTAGATGTATTCCTTTTAGTGTTTAATAAAATTAAAAACATACAATGACTTATCTTGATCAATTAACTAAAAGCACTTCCATAGTGACAATATCTCCACGGAGCATATTTTTGTATATATATTTGTTCAAACTTTTGAATTCAACTGTATTAAGGTGTCTACAGTTTCCAAACTATCCGACTAAATTGATTGTTATCATTACCATCGTTCTTTTATCTGAGCAAGAAATGAACTGAATGTAAAATATAAATGTTTTGTTTCTCTCAAAACATACAGTCGAATCGTATCATTTACATTACAGTGCGATATTTTGAAAGAAAACAAACTCTCTTGTGATCTAACACAAATTAATGATTATATGTACTGATCAAAATTTTCTGTAATAGTTTTCTGTATCTTTTGCAAACTCAATGTTTGCTGTTCAAAATAGATGAATTTTATACTTGAAAGGGTTCATGAAATTGATTCAGAAAACGATTTTCTGAGCTTGTTATCAGTGCTATTGGTTACTTCATAAGACTGACATTTTCTATTGATGTTGTTTTTTGAATATATAAAAAAACTCCCGAATGTTCTATAGCAGAATACGGAACGCAAATAAGAAAGTGAACATTCGAATACACTTTGTCTTTATACTTAAATCTGACAGCAAGTTCTGTCACTTCACTAATCTATTCAGGGAAACAACATTCCATTCATTTCTCTACACCATGTATTCGAGGTAGTTGTTGTGATATTCCATGAAAAGTTTCATCCTTTTTGACTCACTCTTGAGATATTCTTTCGAAGTAAGAAAAAACGTATTGAATTGACTTCCTTGGTTCTTGCTGGAATTTTACTATTTTTCTGAGCCCTCAAAAATTCAGAGAAGTCTTAAGTGGTAAACAGATTTTATGTGATATCATTAGTGACTATCAGGCTTTTATCTGTCATCGCAATATTGGATCAAAATCATTATCACAACCTAGGTCAACAAGAGAAACCAGTTCTTCAAGCAGTGTTTATTGTTAATCATATTAAAAGCAATAACCTATCTGACTTTCGGGCTATTATTTATCACACAGTGGTTTCTATAGGGGCTAATAATACCATTTATATTAGTGATAAATGTTTAAATTCGCAAGTAAAAAAGTTATCGAACAAAAAAGTATCGTCATGGTCTAAATCTCTCAGTTTCCATCATGGGTTTTTTGAACAACATGTAAAACAACGTCATTACTTACTTCAAAATGCAAGAAATGAAGTTAAGGCTCACCAAGTGTGCTCATCTCTGACTAGGCTTTCAGACTCTTACTTGTTAAAATATGTTCAAGATAAACTAGATAATTACCAGCTACAACAACTTAGCAGGGGCAAGAACCAAGGAGGCTATTTCAATACGTTTTGTTTACTTCAAAAGGATATCTCACGAGTGAGTTAAAAGGATGAAATTTTCCATGGAACATAACAACAACTATCTCGAATATATGATGTAGAGAAAGGAATGGAATGTTGTTTTCTTGAATAGATATAGCGAAGTGACAGAACTTTCTGTCATACCTAAGTAAAACGTCTTAAGCTTTACAGGTAAATGCACTTACTGAAAAATCTTTTGGATCAAAGTTCTGCATGAATAAAATTCAATAATGGATTCTTCATAATATGATAATCAAAGAAAGTAAAAAACACGCGAAACTGTATTTCATTTTATTCATATGCTGTTGCGGTTGAGGACAGCCGCTTTTCGATATTGTAAAAATTGTAAGAAGAGTTCCAATGAAAGTATTTGGACATGTTTATCTGAACTAAACAGAAATATATACAAGGTTCCTGTCAAATTTCATGTGTTGTTCTCAAGTAAAAAATCTGAGTGATCAGATGAACATACGACTTTGAAAAGCAAGGATTTCTGTTTATTAGGTACAATAACTTGATCGAAAAAAGGTAAAGCCATTCATCAGTTTTACACTGTAAGGACTAGAATGAATATGTTTTTGTTCAATCAGATGCTCCGTCCGAGAACTACTGCTGTTTTTTCTAAAATTACATATTTGTTTATACTATGTATGAAATTCAAGTAGCTACAAAAATGTTTTTCATCGTCGTATTAGAAAATGATCGCTGTATTTCTCTCAGTTTGAATTTCTTTTCTGAATTTTATAACTAAGGAGATAAAACTTTGAAAAACACATCATGTTTATAGCAAACTCAGTACATTTAACATGAGAACACTCGAGTAGAAATAGTAAATATTTGTTTTAACGTTTATCTGTTCCTTTTTACTTTATCTAAGGTTACAACAGGTACAAAATTGCTAAACAACATGATCCATGGCATAATGTAGGGTTACAACACAAGAAAAATGAGAGCTAGTAGTCCGTCGAATGAACAGTAGAATGATTCTTATTTTTAGTTTCCAGCTCTTGTTAGGTAATTCAACTATCTAACATGTTTATTCTCTATCGATCAACATTTAGAAACAAAACACCAAGACCTACATTACATCTTATAAGAATAATGACTATGTTTGATATCTTTATGTTATACAGATGAAATATAGATCATTATCTTGCTATAATGCATGGATTTACTATTCAAGAATTATCAATACCTCTATACAGATTTTTTTTCCTTTCTAAATTATTTTGCTGCTCAATCATCAGCTTGGTTTCGTGTCTTTGCCTCTTTTGATCAGCATTTATCATTGCATCGTCTTCATTGGACTTGGTTTAGTCAGTCAAAAAAGCTCTCATCATCATTTTATACATCATTAGATTTTGTCCTCTAGCAAATGCTCTCTTTTTTTTTATCGAAGGCGGTTTTCACAGAGCACATAATACAATCACTGTATTTGTTTGGGATTTCGTTAATTTAGGAGTGGACAATTGTGTACCATTTATATTGATGGCTACATACAATAGTGGTGTGATTTATCATTTGACTCATCTTCGTCATACAACTATTGTGCAAAATTTACGCATGGAATATCGATCCATTTCAATTACACTGGCTATTGCAACATTTCTCTTTCTAATTATGGCTATACCAATTACTGTACATTTTGCATTTTATAGGATTATATCCAATGAATTTCGACAGGACTTTGTTACAACAATTAAATGCATGAAAACGATGAAAACATTATACTCTTAATTGGTACTCACCTGAGTACAGTAAAGGCAGCTTGAAGAATCTCATATATCGAAGGAAACACTTTTTATTTTATCATGGTATTAAAATACATTTACCATATTTTTCATTTAGTTGCATCAGTTTCCTTTATTACAATAATTCAATCAATTTTTGTAAATTATAGTACAAGAATGTCTTATTAAATGATCCGTGAAAAAAAACGAGGATGAGTACTATATTGAGTACTCGCTAGAGTAGACGAAAAGTACAAAATTCACATCAAATTGTTCGAGTACTTGTGCAAGTTATTTGAGTAATCTTACTGGCAAGTCATACTCACTGAATGAGTATTTTCATAAGGTTCGTCTTGCTTGTATTATTTGTTTTGGTACACTATGTAGGCCAGCGGAGAAAGTTTTATTGTCTATGTTTTAATCGCCTGTGTAAACTAAACTCCTCGATAACTACAAGATCTACAAGGCTGAAAATTTATTATTGTTCATGTTCTCTTCGAATTCTTTTATTAGTTAACCAGTAATAATAAAATCTGTAAATGAAGAATATGACATTACGTAGTATTCTTAACATACCTCGGAGAGAAATACAATTATATCAATCATTCGAAATAAATCACTATTACAAGTACATACGAAAAGAAGAAATGATACAGAATGGCAAAGAAAACTGATCATTTATTTTTACATATAAGTGAACAAAAATGTATGCATGTATGGCAGGCGTCTGTTGAGTGGATGATAGAGATCAGCTGGGAACCCCTAACCCCGGTCCCCGTCCGACCCCGGCGGGGTCGGGACTGAAAAAGGTTTTCGCGGTCGGGGGCCCCGAATTTTTTAGGATACTCCCCGAAAAATATTTTTTGTTTTTCTGTAATACAAATTTATTTATTTTCACAGTTAATTAAAGAGTAAACAGACGAAAAAGAAAGACAAAGGTATCTGATCGTCAGAATTCAAAGGTTCACTAAAAAAGACAACAGAAACTCAGAAAAAAGAGGATGTGGATGGATGTGATTGTGGGTGCTGTGAGTCGACTGGGTACACTCCTAGTTGTACAGAAAGCTGACCACACACCACACCGACGCCCTTAGCCATACTCCACTCACGCCCACACCCTCACCTACCATCACCCGCATCCACATATTTAACAGAATCATCTCGTTTTCTTTATAAGCATCCTCGAGTTCTTTTCGTGTTAACAACTTTAAAATCATCTTTTCGTTTTATACACAAACGAAGAGAAGGGAACGAGAGAAAGGACAGAAGAGAATACCTTGTTTTTTTCACAATTGATTACGTTAGACTGTCTAGCAATCAAAACTTGTCTAAATTTCTTCGTCAACAGAATGCCGCGCATATTAGATGTCAGCTATTTGTGAGAAAAAATTGCGGCTCTTCGGGGTCGGGGTCGGGACCGGGGAGAAATAAAAAATATTTTCGGGTTTCGGGGCTAAAAAGTTTGACCCCGCTGATCTCTAGTGGATGATGATGTTTTATTATTTGTATCATTATAACAATGAACTTCATTTATCGTTGGTTCTTATCGAACATTCACTGAAATTAACTTCACTGATTTTGATGGCAGTGGAGCTACAGTTTTCTTTACTAGATTTTGAAAGTACTGCTGAAACCGATGAATGAAAGCCATTTTGTGAAACTGTTATGGATGGCTCAATTGTAATTATAAAAAACATTCATAAAACCTTTCCAGTTCATATTCTCTGTTCGAGCCTAATTGATAAGATCTATTGGGCAGATAAAAATCCTAAACACATGCGCCATTAGGTCTTGCTTCTCGAATCATGACTACTTTACAAACTTAACGGCCCACTGAAGGATACGAGAGTGTATGGGTGTTAGTGTGGGCGTGAGTCAAAAAGGTAAGACCTAGAACCACACCTACACCCATCTATACCCACACATATACACCCGACTTCGTTGCTAGCAATGCCATTCGTTTCGACTAGATATTGACGAGTTAAGTGTCGAACGTGAGGTGCATGAGAAAATATAGAACTAAGTTCATTAATATTACAATTATGATTGAGGACCAAATGTTCAATAATGCTAAAGTTATCATTGATAGAAATTGATATGAAGATATTTACGTCATTATTGTAGTAAGCGTCCTCTTCAAGTTGAATAGTCAATGAAGAGAGACGAGATAAAGAGTTCAAATAAAAAGGAATCATTAGAAGTTTGTAGTCTGAAAGTCCACTAAGAATAATTGATTTAAGACGATTAAATGACGAATCAACATTACAATGAATAAAAAAGGTATGTATAAGTGAATGACCATCTAAATGAAGTGAAAGAATATGATGTTTACTTGGAATGATAACACTTCGACAGCAATATTCGAGTGTTGATTCTGATTGGGGTCCGTATCACTTTGCCGACAATCACTTTGTCGACATGTACACTTTGCCGACGATTTGTTTCGTCGACTATTCTTTTTGCCGACTATATATTTTGTCGACACAAATTTGAAGTCAAAAAAATTGAAATTTGTTGAAAATATTGAGTCAGAAAATTTTTAAAACTCATCTGTCACCTGTGAGATAAGTTACAATTTAATCATGGCTTCAAACCAAACCAGTGAGAGTGGTTCAAGCAGGTACGCTGAAGTGATTAAGTCTATGAAAGGCAAGTCCAAAATTAACATCGATGGATTTTTATATATCAAAGACAAAAATCGCAATGATTTGTATTATTGAGTTTGCGAACGCAAAGAACACAAGGAAATGAAATTGCTCATAATCTTTCATTGTAAATATTTGTAATTTTATTAACAAAAATTTTAAAAAATCTAAAAAAAAGAAAATTTATAAAAAAACCCAAAAAAGAAAAAATTTTGTAAAATATAAAAAAATTAGATTTTATGTCGTAATTATTCGTGTTTGTTGTCCTTGTCTATCTGTATGTTTGTCCTTTGTTCACGAGATACTAATACCCGTTTCAACATACACAAAGGGTGGCC
>CAJNSZ010001464.1:0-26616 GCA_905329745.1 Rotaria sp. Silwood2 | reverse complement strand
GTAAATCCCACTTTTCTCAGCCCAGGATTCGAATTTAAAAAAACTGGTTGATGAAAAGTTTACTCTCGGTTGAGACCTTTAAAACAAAAAAAAAAATTAGTTCTAGCTCGAGAAATGAAGGAGTGATTCCAATTTTCCTGATTAGAAACTATGTTCTGAGAAAAACGCTAAAGAAGTTTTACAAGTGGATTTTTTCATTCAAAAATCTCTCCAAAAACCGGGTAGTGAGGTGGAAATCTCCTACGAAAGTATGGAAAAATTTGGCCTTTTTTTAAAATTTATATATATTCTGAAAGAGGAAACTTCGCTGCATCTTTCTATGATAAAAACTCGACTTTGATTACTTTATCAAAAAATGGATTTTCTAAGGGGGGCGGGGCCCTTAATCATCATCAAGTAAAACAGTATGATTCGTTTAATTATGAATTCGGAACGATTTTAAAAAGATCACGCGTAGCATTTATGTAAATGAAATCAAGATTTAACTGACGTCTAACGAACGAAGCAAAGGTCAGGATTAATATTTTATCTGTTCTCGAGTCATGTTGTGTTAATCTCGTCACATGAATTTTTTTCGACCAAATATTAAAAAATTACGTCATTAATCTTTATCAATACTTCTAAAGATAATCTTTTAATATCACAAGATAAAAACGCGATTATTATTTTTTATATTAGGAATTAGTGTATTTCGAAATAAAAATTGAATGAAATAAATTTAAATATTATAGTTAATTGTCAATGTTAGAAAATAATTATTATTATATTACTTCTTCTAATCTTTGTTTAACTTTCGATGGTATATGATCATAATGTTTAGAATGCCAAAGGGCTTTAACAGGTATTGGTTTATTTTGTTCTTTGATTATTTGTCTTTGTCGGGATTCTCTCATTACATGTCGAATTCGTTTGACATTTTCATTTAAATGATTTTTAGGTGGTTCTATATTTAAAATAAAAAGAAAAGATTTGTTTTCATCAAAAAAAAAAACAAAATCAAAATTCATACTTGCTGCCATTCCTTGTGTTGATAGAAGACCAGTTCCTTGAACTTCAAATAGAAATGGAACACCAGTACCATTTGTTGCTCGTGCATGAATTGCTTTTGCATCAGAACCATGAACTCGAGCAATACCACGAGAACCACATGGTGCACTAGAGAAATAGATTTGCATATCAAAATTATATTTGATCGAGAATTTTTGAACTGATTTGGTCCGACTGGTTTGTTGGATCATTATGAATCAGTTAATGGGAATAACTTCAAAAAACATTCATTTTATTTGTTGAATTCAAGTTTTTACAAATCTTTACGGTGCTATTGTCCGTTTATATTTGTTAATTTTCTCAAAAATGAATATGTGATATTTCTATAAATAGCGCGAAAAAAACAGAGTCATTTTTCTATCAACAGATTGCTGAAGTTCAAACCTTTAATTTTTTCATTGAAGTTTTTCAGACAAACCGAACATTTCTCTCTGAATGATGATTCAAATTTAAAACATATATCATTTTATTTTAGCGAAAGTAACATAGTTTCGATTGTGCCTTTTTAGAGAATGAAATGTACTTCGATTAAAGTAATAAAACAATGTAGAAGAAAACTAGAATACTTATAGAATATTTTTCGACCGATTATAACTCTGATACATATATCTTCTAGTTTTAAGTGAATTTTTCGTACCTGGTAGCACGATTATCATATTCATAGTCTGGTGTTGCTGGAATAGGACCCGTTAAAAGTGTTCGTCCTGAAAAATCAAGGACAAAATTTGTGTGAAGTTTCTTGAAAACTTATTTCATATACCTTCTGAATTATTTGTTCGATTATCAGATTTTTGTTGACGATCACGATTACTTGTAAGCGATGAATCTAATTGATTTGACCATTGATGTGATTGTTGAGATACAAGCATGTTTAATATAAAAACAAAGTTTAGGGAAAGATATCAATGAATTTATTCGCTTAACTATTTATTAGCCATTAAGGATGTTATTACTATGGGTTTAGATCTATAATCTTATGATAAAGATTTATATGATATGAAATTAAAACTTATTTAATTAAGATTAAGACTTTTGAAATTTGTTTTATAAAGATTAACTGTTACATTTACATAATAAAATTTTCTAATAGATGTCAGTAAATAAATCTCGTTTTTTAGTGCATGAATATAGATCAATAAAAAGTCGCAGAACGTTAGATTTTTTTTCTTATAACTATATTAGCATCTGCTGATCGATTATCCGAAACGAAGAAAAAAAATCAAACATATTTAAATAAATTCTCAATTGTAAAGAGTATTTGTCGTCATTCAATCGAATGTTGATTATTAAGAATTTATTTATTTAAATTATTATGTGTTTATAGAGTTTATTTTCTCATTACGTTGAATGTTTTTAGTGTTAATCATGCGTATATTCATTGTCGGTATGGTTTATTGTATGAAAAAAATCTATTATTTTAAACAGATATATTTTAATATATCATATTTAAATCAATTTATTGATAAAACAAAAGTTTTTACTATTAGAATTACATGATCATGATGTATTATCTTTCATCGAGTCGATTATTTAGTAAATCTGGAAAGATTAATAATCTTCTAATTATAATAAAATTTATTTTGTTTAAGATTATAATGATTGGGAGATATAATGATAATCTATGAACGATGAAATTAATTAAACATTACGTCGAGATCAATAGAATTTATTTGATTATTCTGTTTTTTTTTTAAATATGTCGTTTAAATGAGATACATTATCAAGAAAAAAATTATTATGGAATAATTTGAGAATATTGACTTTTTATTGAAGAAAAAAACAATAAATTTTCTTAAGAAATTCATTACATTTATCATTTTTTAACTTTATGAACTCTATTAATCATTGGCAATGCTGTCGTTTTTAGATTCTTTTATTTGTAATAGATCTCCATCAAAGCATAATGGTGAAGAATTGACATTAGCTCCTGCTGTTTCATCCCTGTATACAAGTAATAGAATAGAAGTTCGTTAACCTGCTGATGCCTTTTGTTATTTAAGTAGTATCAATACTATAAATACAGAACATCATTTAATGTCATGAAACAATGATGGTAGAGAGCAAATTCTGCCATGTTCTTATTTTTGATCTTTAGTTTATTGATAGAAAAGACTGAAGTAGAAAATCATCATTCTCTTATGAAAGACTTATTTATTATTAAACAAATATTTTATTAAATACGCAAAATTACTGTCTCTTGTTTTAATGATAAGAAAAATAAGGAATTTTGTTTTTCGGAATGTTCTTTTATTATTTAGATTAATCAATGTCGATTAAACAAAAAGAAAAAGCATATTTATATGTAAGCATTATTCATCATAACAAAAAAAAAAAAATGCGCCCAAAAAAAAATAATACAAAAAAACTCTTTCTCTTTCCTCTTTCTTTCCTTTCATCTCGCCTCGTGCTTTTATTACTAGTCCATGACAGTATCTATACATTTTTTTTTTATACACAGCTTATTGTATACATAACAGATATATAGATATGCGCATATTTTGATTTGAATATATAGAGGAGTAACTACATATTTTCTTGTCATGATTATTTGAAGAATATATACATCTAATGAATGCATTAAAGTATTTTACATAATAAAAAAGAGAAAACAATTCTTATCTGCAATCTTTTTCTTTCTCATATTTATGATATTCACTTTTCGTCTTTTTATTTATTCATTTTCCATTGCACGTCATATGCGCACCTTTTTTCATATAAGAAACATGTTTCATTAGCAAACCATGTCATATTTATTACGTAGTGTTATTGATACAACACTAGCATAATTATTGACAAGAACATATTAATATCTTGTTTGACGTACAAATACTGAAACATTGTAGTTAAAAACAGTACATGCTGTTTTTTCAAGTTAATACATAACACAGTAGACAAAACGACAGCTTACACATCTATATATATATATATATGCTTTTTTCTTTCAGATATATGTTAAACAAGTATGAATGATATCGAAAATACACTTAGACAAATTCATAGTACTGGTAATCCTAAGGATGACACTAAAGAAAAAAGGTAATGTATTGATTATTTATTAGATTAAAGGAAACTTATTGTAGAATATCGATTCTTTTTTTTTGGTGACATTTTTATGAAGATAATTTGAAATTCATACGATTAATTGATATATTTATTTTAGTTGAGATTCAAATAGGCAAAAAAAGGTTCATCTAGAATTTTCGTCAATTGTCAATATTTCGAAAGAAAAATTATTTTATTTGCTTCCGATATTCTAATTAAGGGATAGCTCTATTTTAAAAATAACTTTTGATTATACCGGATGAAAGAAATAAGATTTTGAACATGCAATCTTTGTCCGGCGGAACTATGCTAACAAGTTTGATTTAGAAATATAGAAGAAACTTCTAAAAAATAGGAATTCTATTGCTAAGGAATTAAAATTTTTCTCAAGTTGAGATTGTTTTTATCTTCTTACATATATAATTTATTTGAATAAATTTTTTTCTGATCATGACTTCATAAAAATTTATCTATAGAAATTTAAACGAGAATTTTTATCATTAAAAATTAACAAAAAATAAATACAAATAAAAATCTAAGCTCTAGATTCTTATTCAATACTTCTCTATTAGTAAAAATCGTAACTCATAAATATATTGAAAAGATCAATTTTTTATTCGATCATAAATAAATCTACAATTGATTTCTTCGTTCGTTGTATTATATGAAATAAACAATCATAGTTGTTCTCTCGATAAGAAAAAAAACTTCATACATTTAATGTTCAACCCGATTACATTGAAATCTATTATGTCAGTCACCGTTAATACTTCTATATTTTCAATCATTGAGAACGTTCAAGATGTTTTCAACATTAGCTAAAGTGTAATGAAGTTAATTTCATGTTTAAATTTTTCTAATTTGTTCTTAAAAAGTATGCTTTTACCTATTTTTTATTGATGATTACGATCGATTCTGTCGTTTATGATAAAGCCCATTTACGTCTCTGTCCTTTTCTTTCTTCTCTTTATTGATGTCGATTTTTCAACATCGACTGTCTTTCACCTTGTTAACTTGTATGTTTTCTTTTTCATTTTGTACGATGTAAGGCATCCGCCAAAATAAATGAATAGAAAAAAAAAAACAGAAGGACATTCAATCTGCAAGAAAAAAAAAAGAGAAAAACAGCAAAAAAACATTTCGATTCAAATACGATCACACATCCAATATATACATAATTATAAGAATATAAAACAGTAATTTGATAACACAAGTTCAAAAAAGAAAAGAAACGAAATCTATGTCTTCCAGACGTTCTTCAACAGGCACATTAGCGTACAGGTATGTCCAAAACCAGCTGAAAATTGCCGTTCCGCATTATTTATCACACTTTATTATCAATGAAAGTGAGGACCTAATCATTGTAAATATAACGTTAGGAAGTAATAAAACAAAAACAATATACCTTTCTGTACGAATAACCATAATAATCACGAAAAAAAAAAGCGCCTTAATATATTGAAATAAAGGAATGAGTGTGTTTTGGTGTGTTTATCGAAAAAGGTACATAAAACAAGGTGAATCTCATGAAATAAATCTTTTACTTATTTTTTTGATTTTAATTTAGACGACTTCAACGTCAATTGACAAATCCTATTTCCGAAACACAACCTAATACAATTGGTAGTAATCCATCAACATGTTCGGATCTTCTTCATTCAGGAGCATCAATTAATAAAAATAATACTCTAGCTAGTCCTGCATTATCTACAACTCCAAAACCTAGTTCAGTGGTAGCAACACCTGGCGCTGGAAATTCAAATTCATTGCCTGGTCATCAATCTGGTCGATCAAAAATAAATAGTCATCATCTATTAGATCAACAAACATTAAATCTATCAGACAGTGTAAATTCAATTTTTTTTATTGTAATTAAAATATCTTGATTTGTTTATTTGTTTGTTTGTTTTTCTAGTTAAATACAACTGGTAATGATGGTGATCATAATATTTCTTCATCATCAGCATTATCACGTAAAAAAAATTTATCAACATCTGATCTTGATCCATTTGAACGTAAAAAACAAGCTGCATTAGCTAAAGTTGAAGCGAAATTAGAAAAAGCACAACGTTTATATCAAAAAGCTCAACAAAGTGTTGAACAAGAAATATCAGATTTTCTTCGTGTTACTACAATACCAAATATACCAAATACAAATAATGAAATAAGTACTTCTCGAACAACAAATGCTACATTTGATAAACGTATACGAACATTACAAGATACAAAAAAAGAATTAGAAAAAAAAATTGCTAATTATCATACTGATATTTCACGTATAAATGCCGGTGAAATACCACATAATTATACATCATCAAAAGATATACTTAGTAATATAAAGAATACAGCAGCTAAAGTGGCTGGTGGTAGTTTAAAATATCGCTCAACAACTAATCCAGATCAAACAATAACTGTATCAACACCAAATACAAGTGAACAAACGATACCTTTCCATTATCCAGAATCGGATAGTCATTATCATAATCCAAATTCATCAACAACATTGATACCGTCGTTACCACAACCACCGTCAACCATAATAACCACACCCACAAGTGGACAGATAAATAATAATCAAAATTTATTATCACAAAGTCAATATAGTAATACACATGAACCTGCTCATTCAACTATCTCAAGTTCCGTAACAAATGAAATTGGAAATTCTCAATTTTACATTGATTCAAGTTGTAAGTTCATTAGATATTGTAAAATGTATTGAGTTCACAAGAAGTTCGTATATAATTATTATATACGAATCGAGATTATTTTCTTGAAAATGTAATGATATACTTTGTTAAAAATTGTGCCATATTTGCTTTAAGCAAGCAGATGAAAAACAAAAATTTTATTTTAAATCTACCTTTTCTAAACATTAAGAATTATATTGCTTGACATATTTCTTATTCAAGTTTTTTATTAATTATTAATCACTAATTTGACATATTTGAGTATCTTTTCATATTATACCTTCAGGTCTAATTATATTTTTAAAAAGAGAAAAAGAAAGGATTAAATATAATTCATTTCAGTAGATTTGTTCTATTCATGACATGAAGTCTAAATAAGTCGTTTACTTCATTCTCTCTGGTAGATTTATTATATTAGAATTCTGAAATTGACTAGAGGCTCATTAATCAAAACTGGAATTTCAGTATTGCTTAGGCAAAATTACATTTTGACTAGAGATTAATTCATACAATCAATACAAGTAAAATTGGAATAGAATAATTCCTTCGTTCTGTCAAACAATATATTTTCATTTCACTAAACAATTTACAAGACAAAACAACTTAATGTATCCACCAATCATCTCGTTTTGATTTAAATTTTGTCGAACAAAAAGCTCCCATTTTATTCCAGATAAATAATGTTTTGTAGTGCAGTTACCTTTACAATCGCAAATGTAACCGATTCAGAAATCTTTTTACTATTTTGTAACGCATACATCTATATTTATACCATTGATCAATATGACCGGTATGATTATACTTTTCTATCGGATTTTTTAAAATTTCACTCTACTTTTAGTAAAGCGAGTAGTTGTATGAATTTATCCTTAGTCAAATTCTAATATTGCCCACAATGTATTTCTTTTTTCAATTGATATAAATTCTTTCAAAAAAGTTCAACTTTATGTTTGTATTAATCATAATATTTTCTAATTATTAGATGAACACGTTTATGACAGTGATAAATCAAGTCGAAAAAACGATTCAAACATTCCAGGTAAGCATGGATTATATACATGTATGTATATATATATATATATGTCGTAGGCTAATCTCACATTCAGATCAATCCAGGATTGACCTATGACATATATATATATATATCTAAACAAGTGTGAAATGTAAAGAGAAAATTGAAATAATCTAACTAGCACCTTAGGCCGTCAATTACCTAAAATTCGTGTTACTTCAAGTAATTGTAAGTAATTATTAATGACTTAATGCTCAAAATAAAAAACAGTGCTTATAAATGAGAAATTGTCTTTTTTTTTCTTTTTTTTTTCTTATGTTAAAGATTTCTTTATTTTAGCTGATGGATCAACAATACACGATAATGATAAATCGCCATCAACAAAGCGACGTTTTACGTAAATAAATATATTAAAGAATGCTTCATTGTATTTATTATTATTTTAGTGATGATTCACTTGTTGAATCTAATGATCGAATATCAGATCAGTCAGTTGATGATCGATGTACTAGCACTGTATCGAAACGAAATACATCAGTAAATATTATTTTTCTCAGAACAAAAAAAAAAGATTTAAATAAAATAATTCTCTATTAGACAACAACACTTGAATATCAACAATTAAATACTAAACTCGATTCAATGCAAAAACTTGTTGATCGATATGAAATAAAAATAAATGAAATGCAAAAACAAATTGATTTGTTAATACTATCAAATGATACTCAACGTGAACAAAATGAACGTTTAAATAATGAATTAACGGATTTAATGGATTTACATCAAATTGAAATGTCATCAATTAAAACAGATTTAAAAAGTTTAGAAGATCGACTTCTATATAAGTTTAATGATTATTGGAATGAATTACTTGAAAAATTAGATAAACTTGATACAAGGGTTAGTTGTTTTAATGGTTTAATAAAATTTTGCATTGTTAAATAGATCGATTGATTGTATTAGTAGAGATGCATGGAAAAGGAAAAAAAAAGAATTCAAATTTCAAGACAATTTTTTTTATTTAAAAGCTTAAATGTTAATGTTAGAGAAAACTAGCAAATAGATTCATATACAATTGATGAATAGAGATGTGCGAGATTCAGGTTTTTATTTTTTTAGGATCTGATTCCGACGTAGAGAAAATTATTTTAGAATTTATTCGCACTAAATCTAAAAGAAAGTCGTCAATACTCGTGTTAGAATTAATTCAGTCGACAAATGTCATTTGTTGATGTGATTTATATCATAATTCGTTAAAAATCAATTAAAATTTAACTGCATTTTTTATAATCTCGGACCTGGTACATTTTTATTTTGTTAATTGTAGTGTCCTCATTAAGATTAAGTCTGAAATTTGCGTTTGTTATTTTTCAAATGTATGCACAAATACGGAAATCAGAATGATAAGCACGGATACTCCAACACGAGAACATGCGACCCGATCCCAAAAAGTAAAGTACGCAAAAATAATGGAAGTAAATATGACGCCTATTAAAAGATCAATCAATATCGATGGGTGTGGGTGTTAGTCGCCGCTAGACATGCATCTATACTCAATAACAGAATTTAAATATTTCAAACTTATCTCATTGATTGTGAACTTTATCATTAGACTGTCGCACAATAAATATACAACAATGTTCGTCTTTGACAACTAAACGGAGATCCATCCAATGAATCATTTGATTTGATAAGATATTGAAAGGAAATTGAAAAAGAAACCAATTGAGTTTAGGTTTTTTGATTGATTCTAGCACTTAGTCTAACAATGTCGCCGATATCCTTCTCTTGACATTCTATAGTATCATTTTCCCTACTTCAATTTTCCACCGACGAAAAAATAATACTATTCCATGTAGTTCAATAGACAAAAACATTTTCTTTTCATTCAGGTAAAACTCATGCGGATGAATGTCTAGTCTTTTCTTTATTCCCATCCATACTCACACACTTTACCTTCTTTTTTTGTGCATGCTTCATTTTTCTTTACTAATCATTGCCGTGCTCATCGTTCCGTATTAAACTGCAATGCCCTTGGAATTGTAGAAATCATGTAAGCAAGACAGACGTTTTGTCTTATAGAAAAAGATTTGCTCTAAATTTTTTTAAACATTTTCTTTAAATATTTCATGCTACATTAACAAAAAAGAGAAAAACCAAATATTTATTCTCACTACAATTCTATCGGCATTGTATCGGTCCTCTGACTTTTGTTTTATTCATTGAAGAAAAAATAAAAATGTTTGCTTTTTATTTTAAAACTATATAATCAGTTTTTAATATTTAACTTTAGTCAAATAAAAATATTTGTTAAATTAAAATGATCTCTAAAATTCATTGCTTTTTTACGAAAGAAAGAAATATTCATATACAATGATATCGGAGAAAAATAGTTAGAATTGTTAGAAACAACAACAAAGATATGTGTAAATGACGGCTTTGTTCGAGACATAATGCAATCATACTATTTTTGTTTTGACAACGAATATGTGTCAATATAACTCTATTCTTTCTGACATTTATCAAAGACAAAAACGTTAAATGTACATATCACAGTTTTTATCTACCCTGTTTTGATATCTACTTTTGATTATTTACCATACATAAATGATTTATTTGTTTTTGTTTCTAAAAATAGCATGATATTTGATGTATCAAACGTATTATTAAAGTACATTATATCATTTTTATATTCTCTTCAGTCTCTATAGGATATCTGTAGTAAATGATATGTCCTATTAAAATACATTAATAGAATCTTTTATATTTTCTTTTTTTGAATATATCTTTAGACTGCAAAAGTTGAACAAACTCAAACACATTCACTTGAAACAGAAGAAAATACGCATCGAATTATAAGTAAACTTGTCAATATTGTATTGACTGTTTTTGCTATTATTCTTCTACTTTTATCAACAATAAAAAATATTGTTCAATCACGGTAAATACACATATATATATATATATAATACGAATTTATAATTCTTATTTTTTCTTTTCTTTTAGTGTTCATGCCATGACTTTGTTAATTCTGGTCATTGTTTGGATAACATTTCATTATTTACCTCCAAATTATTTCCAGACATCATTTTTAAAAAGTAAATAAATGAAACAATTTATAATTATTTTATTTATATAAATATTCTTATTTTAGACTTTCCAAATGTGTTCAAACGAACATCATGAAATCATATCTCCGAGTGATATAAAACGGTTTTATTTGTTCTTCTTCTTTTTTTTTGTTCTGTGCAATTTGTATACTTGAGCTTGGTTTTCTTCCTTTTCTTTTTTGTGCTCTTGTCTTTTTGTGTGCATGTATGTGGAAAGGCCTGCTGGTCTGGCTCTTATACGTTTTGTGTTAGTTTTAGATCTATACTTCTTTCTTCTAACGATAAAATCAATTATGAGCATAATATTTTCTTCGTACAAACTGTAATTGTATGTTCATTTTGTTTTTCATTGTACATTATCTTAAGATCTAGTCGTTTGCTTCTTTCTTCAATGCATTTATCACATATATTTAAATCTAAATCCAACTAGGCTCAACATTGCATAAGAATATTTGTGTGAATATATCTAAACATAATACAATTAACTACGTTGCCTTTCCTTGTTTTTGTGTCGTCTATTTTCAAATTATATTACACGAGCTAGCAAAATCTGTTTAATTTTTTTTGCTTCAATAATCAGCATAATGTCGCTGTCGGTCGGTGTTCACAATTTCCTTTTTTGTCTATTGGTTGTTTGTACCTGATAATAATAATAAGGCTGAAGAAAAGAATAGAAAGAAACAAACGAAGTAATAAAAGACAGTTGACTAACTGTAGGTTGTTATAATGCAGAAAGAAGAAAAAAAAAAAGAAAAGTAGTTGTTCAGATAGAAACATTGTTATTGTTGTTAGACGTCCTCGAGATTGTTTTTCTATGTTATTATTGTAATGGAGCATATCGAGTAAATCAGACAGACAAAGTGTGACAATTAAGATACCATCAACTCTCCTTTTCTCTCCCATAGTTCTTTTTCGTGTTCTATAACAACATGTGAACATGTCTGATGATACCGCTGTTTCTTTCTTGTCTTATTTTATTGATAGAAAGGGCCATTAGTTACGCGATTGATTGCGTAACGGAACAAAGGAAGAGAGAAAATTCGAGCAATATATATATGGTTACCTTTAACACATTTGATTTTAATTGAGTTTCTATCATAACAATTGTTTGTTATTTTTTTTAGATCATAATAAGTGATTGTTCATTTTAATTGTCATATTCACTTATTCCGACAAATTATTACAATGGTATCAAGTCTACTTGCTCGTTGTATCATGTAAGAATATTTATGTAGATTTGATTAATAATCATTTCGTTTTGCATGATATTATAGTGTAACCATCGGTACACTTTATCCTGGGTATCGATCATACAAATCACTTATTAATTCAGATTTACGTGAAGTGGTATGAATTACAAATGAAAATTTCATTCAAGTAAAAAATAAAACTCGTAATTTAATATTCTAGGTTAATTGTCTTCGATATTGGATTGTATTTTCTATATTTATTGCATGTGAAACAGTAACTGATATTTTTCTATCATGGTATGAAATAGAGAAAATAACAAAGAATAGAATTCTAGTTTATGTTGATTTATTTTTGTAGGTTTCCATTTTATTATTGGCTTAAAATTTGTCTTGTACTTTGGATGATTTCACCAGCTGGTTCAACACTTTTATATAAACGTTTTGTTCAACCTGTGCTTAAAGAGCGTGAACAAGTATATTTTGCTTGTTTTGTTTTTATTCATTGAAAGATAAATTTATTTTGAGTATATTTAGGAAATTGATCAATTACTTGAACAAACTAAACAAAAAGGCTATTCAACATTACGTGAATTAACTAGTAAAAGCTTTCGTTATGCATCAAACATGTTTTTAAATACTGCTATATTAGTAAGACGTTTTTTTGTTAATAGAAATTTATTTTATTTTTTATTTTAAACAAAATAGAGCCAAGCATATCTTGGTGAACATTTGAAACGTTCATTAAGTACAAGTGATCTTAGTAATGGTCCAACAAACAATTTTTTTAATCCACCTGAAACATTATTAGAAGAAGACGAAGGTTTATTTGTTATTGTTTACTTTTAAAATATAATTTCATTTTTCTCTAATAGAAGTAGATACAAAAGTAAATAAACGTTTGAAGGAAGGTCAGAATCATGCATCAAAAGGTAACAACAATGCTAATCGACGACAACGCTCACGTAAGTTTTTCATTTAAATAAACAAAGTTAATAAGAATTGTAAAATTGTATAAGCAGGTTCTCTTTTTTGTTTTGGTCTGATATAAATGAGCCGTATTCCCAATTCACTTGTTAGCCTCCAACAAGCAACAAGAAGGGGCCATATGATAACTTGTTTGTTGCTAACGTCGGTCTCTTTTCTTTCATCTATCTTTTTCTTTTCCAATCGTTTCGTTGAAAATTTCCAATGAAACGATTGAAAAAGAAAAAGATAGATGAAACAAAAGAGACCGACTTTAGCAACAAACAAGTTATCATATGACCCCTTCTTGTTGCTTGTTGGAGGCCAGCAAGCGATTGAGAATAAGGCTCATTGCATGACTACAATGCTCATAGTTATTTTAAGTTAATTCTATCTTGAACATGAACTGTACTTGATCTTTCGAGACTTCTTTCGTTTATAGAAAAAAATATAGTTTATGAGATGTTTTTTTTTTAATAATTAAAAAAGAACATATTTTGAAGGAGAATTGAAACGTACTGATCAATGACAAATGTACTCATGATATATCAAACTTGATAAATTTATTTGTATCTTAAAATCAATTATTTATTCTTCATTAAAATAATAGTTCTTTCTTTAGACAATGTCTATCCTTCATGTTAAGAGTTTGTTATTTTAATACAACAGAAGTAAATAATACGACTTCGTGCAAACTTTAATGTGAATGCAAGACGTCAAACAGAATGCATCAAAAAAATAGTCGATATGCCTCAGGTGGCATGCGCATCACAAAAACAATATAATTAACAGCACATGCATTGATCAAGAATGTTTAGATGATAAATATTCCGATAAAAAGGACATTAAAAAAGAAAAGAAATTCTCTTGCTAATTTATATACAGATATACTCTATTTAATGTGATTCTTGAAATATTCAAATTCGCTTCTTTTTCTTTGTTGAAACTGAACTATAACATTATTCTTTAAAAGCACGGGTTTCTCTACTTCATTAACATTGATATCTATTAATTATCTCTAATATAAAATATTTATGAATTAATGAAGATTTATCTTCAGTATATACTCGGATGTTATTAACTAACAGTGGATGACGTAGATACAGAAATGAGATAAATTTGTCAGATTTTTTTTTCTCTATCGACTATAATATATCTGATATGATTATTTTCATTGTTAATGACACTTTGAAATTCTTTAGTGTTGACAGATATATAGATTGCTCGCTTTATTTTTCTTAATGATAAACGAAAGAATAAATAGAAAATAGGACAAAAACAAAGAAAAGGAAAAATGTATGTTATTTTAAAATTCAGTAGTTTTATATTGAATTTTATCGTTCTAAATAAAATTCCTTTTTTTTTAGACCAACGAGACAAATCTGCTAATGCAATTGATGATCCATTAGGTGAATTTAAAATGTCAGAAGATATAATTCATAAAAAACAACGTACAGGAAACAAGACAAGTTCAACAGTTTATTCGTCAAATGAGGTAAATATTGATTTTTCTTTTTCAATTTATGCTGTATAATGATTTTGCTGTGTACTGCTTTCTATGTATTAGACAAAAAAGGTAATTAAAAAAAATAATAATAAAATTTGCACATGATGTCTTAACTGGACCTATGATATGAAATCTTCTTCTTCTTAAGCCTCTAATGTGTTATCAGTTTTACTAAAAATCATCTATTGATGATCTACATATTTTTTTTTAGAGTGCTCATATTGGAACGATCTCAAAACGACAAATAAGAAAAACAACAACTAAAAAAACTGTAGTTAAACCAACATCGCTTATTGAACAAGAAATAAATGCTTCAAATGACGCTGTTGATGACAATGAAAATATTCAAAATAATATTTAAATTATCTTGTATTTATTTATTCAGCACTTATGCATCTCCGTTCTTGTTTTTTTTTTACGTTATTATATATATATATATATATTATCCATTTGATAAATTATGAACTGTATAATATTTCTAGAGAACAAATTACAGTTTTTTCTCATTCGGCAAGAAAAACAATTGATATATATATATGTTGGTGCTGGTTTCTTTTTTGTTTTTTTCGACGATCTAAAAGATATTTTATGTAAAAATTTGTATTTTCTTTTTTTGTACCACTAAAATGGTGATTTTTTTTTAAACGGAAAAAAGAATATATATATCTTCATAATTGTTGCAGATTATTCTTAATTTATTAAATAATGCAAACGGAAAATAAAAAAAATAATTTGGTAGATAATGATATTGGTGGAACAACAAATCGTCGATCAAATATTGAATTAATTAATCAAACAACAAATAATCATGTTATTGATAAATATATATGTGGAACAAGAGTTGTACGTGGTCCTGATTGGAAATATGGAAAACAAGATGGTGGAGAAGGACATGTTGGAACGGTAAAATCATTTGAAAATGATAATGAGCAACAAGAAGTTATTGTTATTTGGGATTATGGTGAAGTCGGAAGACATTATCGATGTCGAACACAATTTGATTTAAGAGTATTAGATAATAGTGCAACTGGTAAGATTTTGTTCAACGTAGATGAATCCGAATTCGATTTATGATGTTGAATAGGTATTTGTCATGATAATTCAGTCTGTTCTGGATGCGGACAAACTCCGATATATGGTAAGTGAACAGATGATAAATAAATAGTTATGATTATTTATTATCTTAGGTATTCGTTGGCATTGTGGTGATTGTCCAAATGTTGATCTTTGTTCTATGTGTTATCATAGTGATCGACATAATACTCGTCATCGATTTTGTCGCATTGTAACTCCACATGGTGAAAAGTAAGTCAAATATATATATGTATATATATTGTATCATTCAATTGTTAAATTTCGTTATACCTTTCTCACTTACTTCCTGCTTTTTGGTCGTTTATTTAACAGATTTCTGCATGGTAAGTTAAATTGCTCATCGCTGATATCTTTTAATTTCGAATTTTACAATGACTTAAACTTAATTTTATTTTTTATTTGAACATTATCTATTTCATTTTATTTTAGAATTTTGATTGATCCAAGACGAAAAGCAAAAAAATTACCTATCCGTGGTCTTTATCCTGGTGCAAAAGTTTCTCGTGGTCCAGATTGGAATTATGGTGATCAAGATTCGGGAGAGAAAAAAAATGGTAAAATCATTGAAATACAAGATTGGTCAAAAACACATCCACGTAGTGCTGCTTATGTAGTTTGGGATAATGATCGAGAAAATCTCTATCGTCTAGGATTTAATGGCATGGTAAGAATATTCTTTTTTTTTTTGGAATAATTTTCTTATTGAAACAAAAAATAAAACATTCTTTAAAATTTCAGGTTGATTTACGTGCAATAACACCCGGAAAAGGTGGTTATTATTATCCTGAACATACTCCATTACTTGGTAAAGTAATTTTAACTGATTTTGTTTTTTTCTTAGTTTTGAGTTTCTACTGTTTTATTGTCAGGTGAAACATATTATTCACGAGAACATTTATCGTCTGGATTAACAAATGAAATTAGTCAACAATTTCAAGTTGGTGATTATGTTAATATTGATTTAGAACTTGAAATAGTTCAATCACTTCAACATGGTCATGGTGGTTGGACAGATAATATGTTTGAATGTTTGGGTACAACTGGTGTGGTACAAAGTCTTGATGAAGATCATGATGTTGTTGTTGTTTATCCAAGTGGAAATCGATGGACTTTAAATCCAACTTTATTAACACGTGTTGAATTAACACCCGAACAACAAACAGCTATGCAACGACAACAAACAGCAGCTAATATAGCAAGAACAACAGCTTCTCTAGTGCCTAATCAAGCATTGAAAGTTAATGATATGGTTCAAATATGTAGTGACTTAGAAAGAATTAAAATATTTCAACGTGGACATGGTGAATGGGCTGAAGCTATGGTACCCGTAAGTGTGAAATAATATTTGTATCTATTATTATTAATCAATATGCATTTTAGGCACTTGGAAAAATTGGTCGAGTTGCTCATTTATATGCTGATGGGGATGTTAAAGTTCAAGTTGGTGGTGGTTGTTGGATTTTTAATCCACTCGCTGTTACTAAAGTTAATTCAACACATGCTATAGAAGATGGTCATGAAGGTAAATATAATAGCTTATTAAGAAATTTATATTCAAGGATATATTAAGTATCCCTTTTCCAACTATTTAAAAATTGATTATCGTTCTAATATGAGATAATCGTATGCGTAGATGAGAAAAAAAATGTGGACATCTAATGTTACTTTAATATTAAAAAAAAATGCGTGTCTTACATTTCCAAAATGATATTGAATACTCATTTTTGAATCTATGTTGATCTTCAGTTCAATAAAGCATCTTTCAACACGATGCATCAATGCTTTCAATTATTTAATATAGCTCTAAGTCAGAATAATTAATAAATATATATTAATAGAAACACTTTAGTAATCATAAAAGGTTGTCAAATAATTTATATTTCTTATTTTGCTTTCTATGTGTGAAATAATTTTATGAATTATTTATATTGAATTTCTGTTTTTTCAGATCGACTTAATGCAATGCTTAAAAAATTATTCAGTGCACAAATCACTGGTGATGTTCATGAAGAACTTGTTAAAGCATCAGCCAATGGTAAAATATATAAAAATTTTTTTCTATTATCGTCTTTCTTATTTTATCAATTCTAGGTGATACAAGAAGAGTAGAAGAATTAATAAAACGATCTGATGTTGATGTAATCATTTTCAAACAATAGAATATTTCTTATATTTTAATATATTTATTATGATTAGGTAAATGGTATTTTTGCTGGACATACACCATTACAAGCAGCAGCTCAAAATGGACATTTAGATATTATTCGTTTACTTATTCAACATGACGTTAATTTAGAAATTGAAGTAAAATTAAATTTTCAAATCAAACAAAAAAAAAAGATAAATCCTTATTTTGTTGAATGTTTTATCTAGGATAAAGATGGTGATCGATCTGTACATCATGCTGCATTTGGTGATGAAGCTGAAGTATTAGAATTACTTGCAAAATCAGGTGCTGATTTAAATGCTCGAAATAAACGACGACAAACAGCATTACATATTGGTAAATATATTTTTTTTAAAATTTTTATCACAAAAACTTTTTCCAAAAGTTATAAACAACAAAAACTATGAATAAATCTTAATCTATTGTGTGACCTTGATATCTTCTAAAACAACCATGTGTCAAGAAATGAATAAAATCAGTGATTAGTCAACTACATAGTTGTCTATTTAATATCAGTGTTAGAAAGAAGCAAGTCAAGCATTTCCTCTCTATCTAAATTAATATATTCATAAAATCATGAGTAGAATATGAAAATTCTCTGATAAATTATATTCTTTTTTTGTTTTTTTTTCAGGTGTTTGTAAAGGCCATTTTGATGTTTGTAAAACTCTTTTATCAAATGGTGCTCATCCTGGAATACAAGATTCCGATGGTGATACACCATTGCATGATGCTATATCAAAAAGACGTGATGATTTAATTACTATTTTACTTGAATACAATGCTGATGTAGCTACATGTAATAACAATGGTTTCAATTCAATTCATCATGCTGCTTTGCGTGGCAATTCATCGTAAGTCATTAGATCTTATCTTTGTTCTTTTTCATTTCTCATTGTTAAATGAATAAGCGGTCAGTCAGCAGGAGAACAGATATCACACATCTGGATAACAGTCTTCTTTTTTTTCTAGTTCACATAAACATGTTGATTGACCGATTGAATATTCTATAAAAGAAACTGATTGTCTTTCCATATGTTTTGTTTTTCTTCATTAAAATCAGTTTGAATGTTTTATTTCTTTGATATAAGAAATAATGAAGAATCGATTTATTCGTTGATTCTTATTGCGTTGTTGTGTTTTTCTTTATAATGACGATAGAGAAAGCCCTCGGCATACTTCTATTACATTCCATAAGATATCTTTTCGATATGGTCTGTCTTAGAAGTACGAATTGGAATCTTTCTTTATTATTACTTACATATTAATAAACCATTTTGAACATGTAGAGGAATGTGTACCTAATAAACGAGAATAAGTAGAATGAATACAAAACGATTCTGTGTATAGAATCATCCATTGCTCTTGTATATATATGCCGCTGATGATTCTTTTTTGTGCATGTATTATACATATATGCACAGTCTATTCTTGTACGTAGGCATATGTAGTAGCGAATAGAAGAATCAGGATAATAGTAATATCGGGGCTAAATTTGGCCAATACTACAAGAAGAAGAAAAAGGCACACATACGTTCGCACTTCTCCTGATTGATATATACATATATATGGCAGCAGGAAGTATTTTCGGCTGAGAGAGAAAAAAAAGACAACAGCAATAAAATGATGCCTTCTTTCCTTTTCTGTGATCGATAAGGACGAAAAGAAGATACCAAATAAGAGAGAGAAAGAAAGATAGAGAGAGAGAGAGAGAGAGAGAGAAACAAAAATGATGAACAAACGATGATAACTGAACAAGAATAGAAGCATGAATGCATAAATATCGTTTCCAAAACGAGCATAGATGTTTCTAGAATAATATTGCTGTTCAGTTGATAATATACATGTATGATGCCATTGCTAGCTTGGTCGACATGGAAAAAAGAATCCCCTTGGCGAGAGACAACAATCAGATCATCCATCTGCATTTTTCTTTTTATCTTACATTCTGCCAGCTGGTTAACATCGTGCAAGCTGATCGTCATACCTCATCAATGTTGGCAGCATGCGACCTTTCTCGCATATATATATATATATATAAATAGATAGATACAGAACAACTAACTTATTTTTAATAACATCCTCATCGATAACTAAAAGATATTGACTAATCTGTGGTGATTTTCTAAAATAAAAGAAAAAAAAGATAAATAAATATAATTGAAAAAAAAAATGAGAAAACATAATCTATTAGTTTTTTTTTGTGTTCGTTTTCAAACATATACTGACATGAAGAGCGCGAGTGTCTGCACGCACATAGATCCGCAATAATTTTTTTTTCTTCTGTCTCTTCCTTTTTTTGCTGATTGAACGAGTATGTGCGTGAGGAAGAGCGAAAAACGCCTGGTCGTCTGTTTTTTTCTCTTTTTTCTGATTCCTCGTGCCGGGCTATAACGAAATTAGTTCCATCTTTTTTTTTTCTTCTATCGACATCGTCGGATCTCTGTAGTCAAACGTTTGCATACAAATTATTTCAGTATTTTTTATAAACATGTGTTGGTCATTTCAAGAATATTTTTCTATTTTTTATTGATTAATAATAAATATTTTTTTTTATTCAAGATTTTCTAAGGTAACAAATAATGTAGAATGTTTTTTTTTTTCTTCAAATACTATCAAAGAAGATCTGCTTCAGCTGAGTCATGTTTCTTTCTATCTAATAAATGACTTGTTTTTTCTTTGGCATAGTATTGTTGTTATCTCCTCTTACGGTTATATTCGGTCGTGCCAAGAATGTATAGAAAGGAACAAGAAAAAAAACTGTAGCTATATGTATATGAATCAACGATTGTATATGAAAGTAGATGCAAATAGAAATAAATAATGAAATATTCGATTGATTTTCTTTCAGTGCTGTTGAACTTATTCTTTCTAAAATTCAAAATCGTCAATGGCTTGTTGATGAGAAAAAAGATGATGGATTTACAGCTTTACATTTAGCAGCACTTAATGATCATTGTCTTGTTGCTGAATTACTTTTAACTAAAGGAAATGCATCTATTAATGCACAAAATATTAGTTTACAAACTGCTCTTCATTTAGCCGTTGGTCGACAACATTTACAAATTGTAAATGTAAGAAAAATTTCTTGGAAAAAATTTCATTGAAAATAAAAATATTTGGTTTTTTTCGTTCGTTAATAGTTGTTATGTAGTAAAAATGCCAATGTTAATTTAGCTGACAAAGATGGTGATACATGTCTACATGAAGCTTTAAGACATCATACATTATCACAATTAAAACAATTACAAGATGTTGGAGATACTGGAAGAGTTTGTATTCATTTAAATATTTAATTTATTATTATATAAATGAATATTGATTTCTTTTTCATTAGTTAATGAATATATTTACAAATACAAATAGTTATGATAAACGTCCAAGTGTAGCTATTGCTTGTACTTTAGTTATACATGGTGCAGATTTATCTGCAAAAAATAAAAAAAATCAAAAACCGTTTGATCTATGTCCTGATCCACATTTATGTCGAATATTAACACAAAAAAATATGTATATGAAATTAATTGAAGTTTATAAATATTTATTCATGTAGTGTGTTCTTTTTTTAAGAGAATACAATCGAGAGAATAATAATGATCAACAATTGTCTCAAAATAGTAGTTTAACTGAATGTCTTGTTTGTTCTGACAATGAACGAGATACATTATTTCAACCATGTTCACATATTGTTACATGTCATTTATGTGCTAGTCGAGTTAAAAAATGTTTATTATGTAAAGAAAATATTCAAACAAGAATTAAAGTAAAAATTAAATATTTTATTTTATTTTTTTGAAATCTATTGTTTTATTTTTCGTATAATAAAGATTGAACAATGTAAAATATGTTCTCAACGTAAAGCATCTGTTATGTATAAACCATGTGGACATCTAATTTCTTGTGAAGGTAAATCAAATAATATTTACTATAAATATATATATATATATATATATTTACGTATCTGAATCATAGAATGTGTTGGTCTAATGGAAAAATGTTTTGTTTGTCGAGTTACGATTGATTCAACAGTATCATTCAATGAACTTTGTTGTGGAAATAATGATAATCTTTCAATAAAATCTGAAACACCAACAACTCCAACACCAACGTCATCGAATGACGTAAACGATGCAGTAGCATTTGCTCGTTTACAACAACAATTACAAGAAATTCGTGAACAAGTGCATTGTCCAATATGTATGGATCGATTAAAAAATATGGTCTTTTTATGTGGTCATGGTGTATGTCAAAATTGTGGTGATCGTGTACAAGAATGTCCAATATGTCGAAAACCAATTGAAAAATCTATTATTTTATATACATAGAATAAAAAAGTAATTGGTTAATCTATATATGCGCAATATTTTTATTTGTTTTGTGTATACTTTTATTGTAGAATAAAGAATAAAAAAAACATTATTTATGTGTTTTAATGTCAATATGAATATTTTAATTAATGCGTTGTTTAATATATTTTAGAATGTTTGAGAAATTAATAATTAGTTTCAGTTGATTTATTATTTGTTGATCGAGGAATATCATTAATGTCTAAATTATTAAGAGAAAAGTTTAATAAATAACCTTTGAGAAGAAAAAATAATACATGAACTTTTTCAAACTGAGCAAGTTATAGTTTATGAAATGAAATAATTTACATCGATTAATTGCTTCTTTTCATATAATTCAGAAAGAAATAAAAAATCTTAATAGAAAATAAATGAATAAAGTAATATTCATAAATAGTACCGCAATCAATACTTTATTTACTGGTCTCATTTATATCTACTAAACGGTGAAGGATAAATATAAATATTTAATGGATCCAATTTAGGAAGATTTTATTTAGAAGTTCTTCATCTGTCGAAATGACACAGGCAGCCGCTTGACGATGGTGTCAATAACATAGAGAATTAATTCAACCAATTATCAAGCATTATTTGACTGTTTTCTATAGCGTACGTTAGGCTGACAAAATACGAGAACTCTTGCTAATGTTCGTCGATAGTAGTAGCTGACAAATAATAATTAGAACTACTTTGAATTCTAATTTATCAAAGAAATTTTCCGAAACTTGATAACGATGGAACAACTAATATATAAGAGATTTGAAATTGTAATACTTACTATTAAGCTCTTGTGAAAATGATAAATAATAGGAATATATGTTTATTTCTAATTGAAATATATCTAATGAATGCTGCGTCTTGTCGTCTTCACTTATAATTTGAATAAAATAGCTTATTTTTTATTATTCTATCTTCTTGTTAGAGATAAAGTTTCCAAAATCAAGAGATTCATCTTTTAATTTAATTATGGATCAAATAGATTGAGAGATCTTAGACAGTCAGACTTATTACGTTATCTATTTAAATAAAACACATTGACATTTCACTGATGGTAACGACAAGTTTATTGGCTTATTCTGAGAGAAGAACAATGTAACGTACAATTTTCGGACCGAAAATCCTGACTAAAAGATTTCTTGAAATTGTTAGTCAGTATGCATTATTCATCTCCGAAAAACTTTAGTCAAAGTTTAAAAGAAATTCTTATTTTTTAAAAATATACGTCACCTAACTGAAATACTCTAACGCGAAAACTTTTATTTATGTATGCATTACAGATCTGGATTTTTCACTTCAAACTGATATTATAATGTTATCAACAGTTATTACAATGGGATATGTTCAGCTAAAGTACGGTAGAATTCAAATGATGAATTTTTTCATAACATATAGGATTCATTAGAAATTAAAAAAACATTGGTGTGAACCTCTAAGAATTCTATCATCAACTGATGGTAAAAATTTTCATTGATTCCAACAGTTGGATATCATCGGATATTCATTGAAATATAAATGTTGAATCTGTTAGTGATTCCTTAACTCGGAGTCTCATTGAATGCTATCAGACGATCGGATATCACAAAATCCAGCCGATTTCATTCACCTGGAAGTCTTCTTCTTTAGTGAGACATGAATATATTGGCAATTACGATCAACATTTGTATACAAGAGAACTTATTTCATATAGACTATTGCAATTATAGAGAAACCATTACAAATATATAAAAGAAAGCAAAATTAACAGTTGCATGATTATTACTATTTATTGTTTTCAAATGCAGCAGATTAGACTTTGGACGCGCCAGTTAATTTAACAAAAACTAATCTTTTATGTCAGAATAAATGCGAGGAAATCATTTAGGCGGACACTACACATCTCTGAAGATTCGTATTCCAATTTTGTTGAATAAGATAGTATTTGCTACAAATAGTCATATTGTAGTGAGCCCCATTTGCAAGTCGGAAAGTATTTCCATACATGTAGGTACTAAAATTACAAAAATAATTACACTATTAATAGGTATATGTTCCAAACACATCTAGGGAATCAATGTTGCAGTTTGAGTGTCACAGCATTGTAAAAAGTCATAAAAACAAAACAATATTAATCAATGTTTCCATAATATTTCGAGAAGCACAAAATACCTATTCCTGATTTTTCTAGTTTAGTTAGAGAACAGATTAGCATTGAAAATGACATCAAATAGTAAGAATTACTAGGCTGACCCCTTAAGAAATGCTTACATACACTTTTGTTGAAGAATCATTTCTTATGTTTGTTTAGATCAATATTAGGGCTACTATGGTTGAACGTAGTGGATTTTAGACAAAAATGATTCATAGACAGTAGTTTACTTTTGTACTTACCACTTGTCCGCATTTTCATTATGGCTCAAAGTGCACCATGCATTCAAGAATGAATTGGACATTGCTTCCATTAGTTCATGTGCTATGAGATTCAATGAGACGTAAACAGCGGTGTCATCATCAGGTGAAATATTTTGGTTGTAGACACTGCAACTGGCCATGCATTTTTATGGATTTGTTATAAATCCGTAGGTGTATGTTGTTTTTCCAACAGAGAATACCGAATGATATCCTTAATAGTTGACAGAGAAAGATGAATTTGCTGAATACTTTTTCTTCACAGCTGAAGAATTGAGCACCAAGTAGATGCTTTGTGTATCACTTGGCAGTTGTCTATTTCAAATGCGATTGTTAGTTATATTTGGTATGTTCATACTAGTAAGTCTAGTTCTATAACTATAGTTATCTATCACTGTATTTTCAAGAGTGAGTGGATCTGTTGTTTATACTATGAAGCTTTTGGATGTAGCTTGATAATAATAAGTCTTTTCGATGTTGAACCATCTTGAATTTTCCAACTGTAGAAATGAATGTGTTAACATTATCTTTTTGACTAGTACTCCAATTACAATAATACTGTAAACGAAATAATGCGAGTGAACAAATAATAAACGAATGACATGAAAATACTCAATACAATATGGACTCCACTAGCTCCAGCTAATGCACGAGCACCGATTTTATACAATAATGAAAAAAAAAACAACATTGGCTACTTTAAGCGCACCAAAGAATAGCTATCACAATGAGCATTTTGTTATCATTTTAATTTACTTGATACCAATGTTCCTACATAACTTCTTCCTTATGATACTGTTCATTGTCTCAGCGTTGAAACAATTTCGTGGTGTAATGACAGCTACACCAATTAAAATCTCTAATAGACAAGAAATCAAAGTTTTTTATACAATACTGTTATTGAATTGCTTTGGCAACATAACTTAGGGAACATATTATCGTAGACACGATGCATATAGAAAAGTTCTACAATTGGTTTGCTGTTTCCGAGATTCTTCCGTGATGCACTTCTCTGCATCGACATCAGCCAGCAAAAGGTTTTTTTTTCTAGTAAACTTCATAATTAATATGTCATCTATAATCGTTGCATCAGAGATGAAGACAAAATGAATTTACTAAATATGGGTTTCCTTATAACTTACTTGCAAATATTGGTTCTTCTCTCCAATATTAAGTCCAAGTAAAAAGAAATAACAACGTTAGGCAAGAACTAGAGCTATTTATATATTTCACGTCTGATGACGTCATCATTGTGTTCACTCGTCCGTAACCTAATAGTTGAAAGACAACAATATTCATTCGTCAAGCAGCTTTTCAGGTAATTATCTCACATGCGTATGATAGATGTACAAAGTCACATTAAGGTAATCACTATTCAACGGACAAAAAGAAATAAAAGTACATTTGTTTTATCATGTACACTCTGTACTTATGTATATTTGCTAGACATGACATTGAAAGATGCGCATTTGCAAACATCGTGTTTTGATCTTAAAACTTTTACAAACTCTGATAGTACGACCAATAGTTAATATTCTATAACATAATGTGTATAAACTCACTAATTAAATAAAGGAAATTCATAAAAATGAAAACAGTGTATTTGAAAGAAAACTTTTATTCGTTTTACAACGTTTCAAGCACTTCAAAGATCATTTTCAAGTAATAACAATAATAACAGCTAATGAAAATAACTTATAGATTGTCTTATCACTATGTAAGATATCTTAAATACAAAACTAATGCAGATTTTTTTTGTTTTTATTTTGATTATATGATTATATGGAGCGTTGCGATTTGATTAAGAATACATGTGTTTTAATATTTTGAAAACAGTTATTAGATGAAAAATTTCGGTTTTTTTCCAATAGTCTACCTATTCTGAAAAACCAAGTCCACTTCTGATAACTGACAAATTGTCATTGTTATATTTCAGATACAGAATAAAAAACTGAATGTAGAAATTTCATTTATAAATGAAATTTCTACATTCAGTTTTTTATTCTGTATCTGAAACAAAACAATGACAATTTGTCAGTTCTCAAAAGTTGACTTAATTTGT
>CAJNSZ010001463.1:0-26640 GCA_905329745.1 Rotaria sp. Silwood2 | reverse complement strand
ATAGCCGTATCTTAGGATTGGAACAAGGAACAGGTCTGAAACTTTTACAATAAACCACTCTCGTTGAGATCTCTCTCTCTATACAAAGTTTCAAGTCGAAATTTTCAAATGAGTTTTTCTCATGTTCCTGAGGGGGACCACGGTAGTGAGTTATTCCAATACCTTAAAAACGTAATATCTCAACAACAGGCTATGGGCACAAACCCTTTTAGGGCTCTTACCTACGCTATGAGTCCTACCTACAGGCAAAATATGAGCCCAAACCGAGAGTATCACTTGGGGAGGTTCCCTCGTTAGTGTGATGCAAAAAGTTTCCGATTGAAGCACTCAAATGCTTCAATGAATAAGAGTTTTTTAATGCCATTGGATAGAGCACTTTATGAACTACAGGCAACAATGAATTAAAACACAACAGCCCTTGTTTCCGTTTTTAAGTTAAATCAGTCCGAGAACTTTTTGAACGTAGGTATATTTGTCTTTAATCTGTTAGATAATTGTTTGAATAAAACATGAGCGATTAATTTACTCCATTTCAAAGTGATCAATTATTATCTTGTGTTACTAAAAGTCAGACATACAGAATCTACCCATGTGCGGCAACGGTTTTTCGGAAAAATTTTTGAAAATTTATTAGAATCTGGAGAAATTCAAAGTTGAATAGAATCTAAAAAAAATTTTTGACAAATATTTTCCTGTCATAGGTAAAAATTGTCAATTTTCGAAACAAATCTGGGCTTATTTCTATAGACATCAATAAAAGCTTCTACTTATCGTTTTTCTTTTCTTCTGATAAAATATTTGAAAGAGTCATCCGTGTCTTTATCATAGTGTCAGTATCGTCTATCTTTGTTTACGTTGATCATGCATCTTACTACTTGTTGCATTCTGTCTCTCGTGTATCTATTTATGATAGAAGGTGCACTATTTGAATTCTTCTCTGTTCTTTCTATATTATGTTCCTAATGTAATGCCACTCTTGCGATTTTTTCTCTGTTGCTATTGTATTTGCATATGCGTAGATAACTACTAGGATAACTAATAATTGTTCATCAGTGACCGGATCGATCCATTTTTCGTTGGTTCGAGTTGAGTTCGATTCGAATAACTCTAGTTCTACTTAAACCAAACGATATTAAATAGTAGTATTCTTTTTTTAATGCATATTTGCGGTATGTTAAATAGTGGAAGTTATTCTTTTTTTTGAGTAAACATCTTGAACGAGAAAACTCGTCTTTTAATTGAATTTTATATCGGGGAAAATTTTTTATTTTCTCGACAGATTGTGAATCCTTGCTAAAACTATTCGAATATGAACAAGAAAATAAACGATCAGATCAATATTTTTTCCTCTATTTATTCATTAAAAGGCAATCTAATTTAAATTGGTGTCTTATATTTAAATGAATAAAGGTATTTCTAATGTTTATGTTTGATCGACTTTTGAAAAAGAAAAGTTCACCAAGACTTGACATTTAAATAAATGATTTATTTTATTGTTTTCACCTCACATGAATGCTTGACATAATGAGCTCGTGGGAAAAAGTTTCGAATAATATCTATTGATTCATAGGATGGTTTGGATGTTAGTACTCTTCCTACTCTAGAACAATTGTCTCTTGCTTGTTGTTGGTTTTGATCGATTATTGTCAACAAAATATCCTTGTTAATAGCGAGTTCGATTAGAGATGGAAGATAAATTTGACAAAGAAATTGTTGGGCATAATCCATATGAATATCATATAAAATTAGTACAGTTAAATGAGCAAAGTCAATGTTAATTTTCTTTGTTGTCGTTTTTTCTTGTTGTTCAAGTTGATTAATTATCTCGAGCGTTCGAAGTCGAGGTAAAGCTCGAGCAACACGTTCAAAGAAAACACTTTCGAAAGGTTTGATATCATCAAAAAGTAGTAAGATAGTAACATTTGAAAATGTCTTATTAATGTCATAGAGTGGAAATCGATTTGAGACAAAATCAAGACGAGTACCAATAAATGGAATTGAATAGATTTGACATTGTCCATAGTTATTATTAAAATTATCGAGTACACAGTCAAATGGTTGTCGCTGTTTTAAAAAACTTTGACGAATTCGGTCAATTGTTATATGAGAAGCATTTTTTAATATTGAACGAATATGATAATTAAATTGACGTAAATGAGGCATATATCGAAGAATATTTTTCTCTAAGAAAAATCCATCAATAAAATATGAGGATACAATACCTTTTACATTTATAGCTAATAATAATGTTAAATATTCGACATTTACCAAACGTTGTAGAAGAAAAATAAATGGTTCATAGTTATTAAAATTACGATATATTGTCATTGTCATTTGTTTTAAATTAGGACACGAAATCTAAATGAGAATATTTATTGAAATGTTAAATCTTGAAATCTTACTTACCAATCTTATTTTAGGAATTAAATTAGGTTCTTCTTCAAAAATATCTCCTATAGTAACTGTGAATGAATAGAGTTGTGAGCCTAATTGATTTAGTAAATGAACGCATTGGTCAAAATGCCATAAAGATATACGAAGATGAGTTAGTCGAATTACTTGATCGAAGCGCAATTCATCATCGCCAAGTCTTTCGACTAAAATACCGTTATCATCAAGTTCGAACGATTCAATAGAACGCATAAATGATGAACGCCACAAGGCAGATAGTTTTTCACCAATAATATATTTGGGCAGTAGAAAATATTGAGGTACGATTGAGAAGAGAGGTTTGCACATTGCAAGGCTCTTCATCGGACGATTCACTAAAATATATGTGTACAGTGTTATTATATAATACAGGGTGGACCAAAAGTTGGTTTCCCGAAAACAAATTGAATATTTCCATTACGACTCGAGGAAATGAGCTGATTCTTTTATCAATGATAGAGACATATTCAAGCTTTATATATATATAAAGATATACATAGAGCCTTTATTAAGTATCACTATTGATCTCAACAAAAAAATTTTACTTTTTTCACAAATAGAAAAAGAAACAATATACTTAACAAAGGGTCTCTCTGCACATGTCTTTATGGATATAAAGCTTAAACATGCCTTCATCATTGATAAAAAAAATCAGCTCGTTTGCTCAAGCAGTAATGGAGATATTCAATTTTTTTTTTCGGGAAACCGACTTTTCGGCCATCCTGTATATCGTCAAGCTAGTTGTTTTCGATAGTCATCAATGAACAAATCGACAAGATTTTTACATATTTTACTCAAGCTATATGCTTATTATGAGAAAAGATTTTATATATTAAAAAATAAGTCAAACAATCTAGGAAGTATTTCACTCATTATTTTCAAGTGTAGTCTTTCTCTAAACAAAAGTACTGAATGAATTTATTTTCTCTAAAACATTAATAAAAGAATTTGACATTGTCAAATGATAAAACTTGACTTCTTTTCTCAGCAGAAAATAAACTAACGCAATATATAAATACAGTTTAGAAAAATCCAATCAATCATAATTTACTTGTATAAGGTATGCCTGTCTTAGCATGTTTAGCACCCAACATTATTTTCAAGTGTGTCAGATTTGGAAAAGTTCCATTAAAGTTATTTTTAACAAAAGTTTTAATATACGATATTTGATCAAGATTAATTGTTAATGATTGAATATGATGGCCGATACGAGGCATGACATGAGAATAAAATCGTCGAATAAATGGTCGATATGGTGTTCCAATATAATAGAAAGTTAAATCGATTGAATGACATCTATCAAATGCAAGTTCTTCTAAACGATGATTTCCAATATGAATCATAGAACAAAGTAATAGCACATGAGGATTAACTTTATTCATAATATATAATATTAACTCATCTGGTAAATCGATCAATTCAACAACATCTTTTAGGCACAAAAATCATTAAATTAATCATATTATAAAGTAAATACATACTCTTTTTTGATAAACAGTTCATTGTTGATATATATTAAGTTCATATAAACTAAAACTGATATATATGTATATATATGTAGAGTTATGTTTGATGAACATTGTCTAAATGATAGCCAATCATTGATAATTAATTATTATAACAAAGGAAAGATTATTTATAGAAAGAAAGATGTAAATCAACCAATTAGATTAAAGGTATTTTCATCGTGAAACATTATTTGTTGATTTAAAGCATGTCTAACCTTTAGAAGTAACAGTGGACTAATGACATAATTAAAAAATCGTGCGTGATAGAGCATTGTCCATAGTATTTGAAAAAATCGATTCGAAATCGTGTAAACAATGCTAATTACTAGTTTTTTATTTATCCTACTGATAGTATAAGAATAGACTAGTACACTCCTAGTTACAACATATTTAGATATGTTTTTATGGAACTCTTACTATATTTAGTTTATCCGTTCTTGAAAAGTTTCTATAAAACAGGATTAGAAATGAAAAATCTTTTTGCGAAAAACACGTATGTTTATCATATGTTTGAAGATATAAACATTAATATTAATTTAGATCTTTCTAGGATAAATTCAAACAATATCTATGAAATACATTATTTTGTTTTGAAATATTTCGTTTAACCTATTGAAATGTAATCTTGTGACAAAGAGGATTGTATATCATCAACATATTTCTATATATTTATTGTCTTGTTAAACATTATTTGTATTTATTTTAAGAAAATTTCATCGATTAGACTACGAAGAATTTTTGTTGATATTTCTATTGATATGTTATGTTTATTTGTTAGGATAGATTTAGATTTTCATTGTTGTTTAATGATTTTCACAATTCTTGTAGACATGAATGAAAACAATAAAAATATATTTAGATATTCTTTTGTCAATATATTCTCAATTTAGTTCGAAAAGAAAAACATATAATTTTATCTTATCTTTGTAAAGAAACAGTTTTATTAAATGAAGAAAAGTAATTCGTATGATTTGAAATGTAGTTTTTGTCGTTATCTTTCACGAACTCGGAATTTTAAATCGTATATATCTTGTTCAACATCAATACATATTCAAATTTAACTTTTACAAAAAAAAAGAACAATTAATTCTATGAACTGAATTTAATTATACAAATAAAATACTTAATCTTAATCTACAATAAATCTATACTCAAACAAATGTCTATTTAGTAAGTATATCTATTCAATTATTAATTAAACGATAAATTTATTTATCCTAATGTATTCGTTTCTATGTAGTCTATATATAAGAAAAAAAAAACATTCCATGAATAGATGATTTTCCTAGATGATATGATTTCTGTTGATATAACTTCAACTAAAATGATGTTTATTTCTACGATATGAAAATAACATATAATTATGGTTATATTGATCACTAATAATAATTTCAATGCTCTACTTTTCCTATAGAATATTGTTGCAAAATAGTCTAGTTTTATAGATCATACTATATCTTTATTTTGCTTTTCCCAATTATTTTAGGACAAACATTTTGAACTTTATTTGAAATAATGCTTATCCGTAATGTTTGTAAACAAAACAATAAAATCATTATTATTTTTTTATTTAGCAGATAACGTCAATTTATCTTACTTCTTTTTTTCATATTTCCATAGATAGAATACGATTGTATGTTAAGCTCTATCCAAAAATTCATTATAAAATTTCTCTTTTGAGTATGTTTTTATTAAAATGAATGTTAGATTGTCAAGAGTAATTCAACATATTCATAATTTAATTATTGAATATAAACTTGCTGTGAACAACCATTAGAAACAATTTTCATGTTACGCAGAGAAAAAAGTTAACATAGGAAAATGATTAAAAATTTCAAATGTGGACATGTCATATCGACTTGAGCGCGTAACGCGTAACTTCAAGAACCGGGAATTTGAAGTCATGATTTTTGAAACGTTTTATTGCCATCCTACAGAGCATGGTCTAAAGTGTAGGGAACCACATTTTGTTCTGTTAATAAGTGTTTTGAACCACATTTAGCAATTGCTAACAGAGGGGCCACTAATAGATAAAGAAAACGCCTCTATTCAGACATTTAGTTGTCTTAACCGATATTTTGAAACAGCTTGGTATATACGAAGTTGATTACGACTAATCAAGACTATGATAGCAGATGTATCTTTTCGCATAACAGCTGATTTCCTATGTGCCATACTTTTTTGTAGCGAGCTTAGGTAAAACTACCCTTTTTATAACGTTATCGCGTAACGAAAAATGACTTTTGTTTTTTTTCACCTGTTGGTCTTAACTTTTTTTTCACAAAAAATATATACCTAAAACTAGTTGTTTATGGGCTATCTAATGCATCTATTTTTATCTGAAAAAGATTTCATTATATAATAATTTTACTTAACGCGATGACGTTTTTTACGTTTTTTCTGCGTTTTTCGTATTAATGGAAAAATATTTTCAGATAGTGATTTATTATTCAAAAACCAGTGTAAGCTATCAGTGATGCATTTTTTATTGATTACTAACAAATTGTCATAAGAATATAGTTGATTGCTCTAATAAGTTGATCGTGTTCAATTAAAATTAAATTACCCAATCAAAATCACAGAGAAAAATGTATTTATATATAGAAAGACCATGTTTTATCAAATTATGCTTAAAAAATTATATTTTTATATATGTTTGGTTAATTATTTGTTCCTATTCTTCTTCATTCTGAATAATACTAATAGCTGTCTTTGTCTAGTAGTGTTTTACTTAAACAGTTAATAATTGTTTTATTTCGTACTCATTGTACATACACATTGTTACAAATATTAGTCAAACTAGGTAATTTTTTACGATTTTTTGCATTAGGAGGATCTAATAAACATAGCACTTAACATCTGTACATTTCAATGCTTGGGATAAAAATAATATCTTGTCGTTACACGGGTATAACATATAACGGAACGAAGCATAGAAAAAAAGTATTACAAAAGTCATCGTCATCGCGTTACGTTAATTAAACCGGTCTCTCTTTCAAATAAGAAGCCAATTCGAAGAATATTTTTTCATCGGATACGTCAAACTGTCAGCTACAAAACGTCCATAGAATGTTTCGTCTAATAAAGCGCACATTTGCAGAGAAATAAAGAACACCCACGTCACCCTCAACTTTTTGTCCTTTTTTCGTCATCATGTTACGTTATCTGTTTTTGCTATAATTCTCCAACGACTCATTCAAACGAGCTCATACTTTGAGAGACTTTGGGGAAGATGGAGATACATCTTCTAACGAAAGAACGAACTTACTATGTAATCTAATTGCTGAGAAAAGGTAATAATACTGTGGCCACAACGTCATCGCGTTACGCTTGCTCAAGCCGATATATATACATGTAATGCATTCGAACAATAAACGAACATCAATGACATTTAAGTTCACATATTTCAATTATTAGACAAATTTGTTATGCTAGCGAAGTTTTTTATTGAAATTGTTAGAAGATGAAAATGATCAAAAGACGTAGAAATTTATCTTCAAGCTCCTTGACAAAACATCGGAATAAGTTTGATATTTTTTATGCTGAAATTTATTGATATGTACGAGCAATGTCCACCATGATAGATGTTATGCGATACATTGATCGTCGTCGGTAGCTGGAGATTTTTGTTGAATTTTAAAAAAATTTGGTGCATTCCGAGAAATTTTGAAAAGAAAGAAAGAAAGAAAAGAGAGAGAGAGAAAACAACGGATAAGAACTTATTGATAAGTTCAGAGGTACAAATATCCCTGAAATTGATCCTGAATATGCTAAAATTTCTAAAATTAAGTATTTATTTTTATTTTGCAATGACGGTAGCTCAACCAATGAAGTAACATCTCTACCCATCAATCTACTAATTAGAAAATCCATGGACTTTCTAGATTTAAATAGAAGAAAAACCTATATATCTTCAATAATGAAAAGAAATCAAGCAAGCAATGACGATTGAACAACTTCTATGGAATTGTATACCGTTTGAATCGAAGAGTAAACTTGAAGCATGTTAATATAAGTGGAAATTAAGGACTTCAATAAAATCTATCAACAGAAGAAAGTATTAAATTGCTATATTTGCTTAGATCGTTTCAATTTCTTAATTTACAGCATAATTTTAAAAGTAAGAATGATATCATTCTGTTTCTGAAATAGTCAGGTAGAATTTAATGGAGTTGTCAATATCTGGATGGTGAGTAGATCTCAATATTTTTTATCTTATTTCAATTGATTTATTTTCAAATTCTAAAGCTTGAATAGAATTATTTTATTTAGTTTAAGTAAACATGTCACTATATCATTAAGTATAGTTGCACCTATTTCATTATTTAAATCAAATAAATGTTTTTCATAATTTTTCATTGGTAAAATAAATAATAACAACGATTTTTCATATTGAAATTTTTTTATAAAAAGATAAACGTAAAAGATGATAATTAATTCGAATATAAATTATATCTTGATTGACTAAAAATTGTAATAATTTAAAAGTATTTTGAATAATTTTATCATATTCTCGATTTTTTTTCATAAAATCAAAGTATCAGTTAAATAACATTGTGCAATATTACTTTTGATTTGTGAATAATGATCTTGATAAATTTGAATTGCTTTTAATAAACAATAAATATCTTTATCATAGAAATCTTTTTTCATATTAGAATAACATATTCCTAAATTACATAAACATTAAACATAATTTTGTTGATTAATTGGTAAATATATTTGAAAATTTTCAATTGGATTATTATATTGTTTTAATTTGACTATGTCCTAATTGCGACCAAAAATTAAGCCAATTAAGAAAAAAGTGGTCGCAATTAGGAACACAGAAATTTACGTTGATCTCATTTTTAATACGTTTCCGAATTGCGACCACTTTTAGTAATTAGTTATGCAGATAATAGATTATGAGTATCACTTTTGCACGTTCTTCTAATATGTTATGATATTCTTTCTCCGGTTACATTATACGTATTCCCTATTTGCCATCTCTATTTTCTTTCCACTCAATCAAATGCATTTTCCCACCTTAATATGCACTATTTGTGTTTCTATGATATCTTTCTTNNNNCAGATCAAAATTCAAAAATATAGCTTTGCTGCAAAAGTGGGGTGCTATAGAAAAAAGACACTAAAAACTCGATATCTCGTCAGAAACAAGCCAGGAGGACGAACTTTTTTTACCATAGACATAGCTCACTATAGGCTACAAGATGCGCAAAACTCCGACTGAAAAGCGCTCTGGCACCTGGGAAAGTTCCCTTGTAAGTAATCGATATATACTTGAGGTTGGATTATATATTGCTTTCTTTTGACAGATATTTATATAAGCACTATAAAATATAATAAATGGCGTGTATCACAATAAATTGGTTTAGAATCTATGAATACAATTCAATATGGTTTATTATTAGAGCATGATAAAGGACTTTTCATATAAATTGTATCAAGTGTTGTTTCAGTATCATTTAAATTTATTTCATTTGATATTAATCACTGCATTGGCAAAGAATATCAACAACAAAGCAATAAGACCTTCATAACCATACAAAATTCTAGGAAGACAAAAAAAACAGATTTATATTGTTTCTTAGTTTCTCAAATCAATTTTCATTTACTATGAAAATCATTCTAAAAATTTTATGTTATGGAAAAATAAATAATGACTTGCACATGGAATGCAATGTTGATAGCAGTGTGATAATTTATAGTGAATATATGATACAACTACGATAGTCTTGAATTAATTTCGATTTTTTTTTCTGTCACCGAGACTATTAAAATAAAATCGCTGAGTTTTAAAACAAGAGACTGTATGTTTTTAGAGTTCAGCAATTCAAATCCATAGAAAGCTCTCTAATTTCTAAAAATGACTCGTTATTCTTGGTATTTTAGTACAATAGACCAACGAGTTTTATATTTCAAAATATTTTTCAAAATTTTGAATTATTCAAAAGTCTTATCTATGTCTACCACACCCACAATATCCAAGAAAAATAAACATTTTTCTTTTAATTAGATTAAAGTTTTCATTATACCTATTTATTTCGATAAACTTAATTTAAAAAAATACCGGTGACATCATAAATGATAATAGTTTTTTATAAGTTACATTCTTAAACATTTGTGCATCAATCTTTGGTGTTATATTCATAGGACAACTGGCTTTCTTTTTATCCAATTACTTATAAAATCTTCTTTAATAATATCGTTTGATATTGTTATTGACAATAATATTTATAAAATTAATGGTAAATAGTTAGGTAATAACTGTTTATTTAATATTTATTCATCAAGTGTTAACATCATCTCAGTTTAGCGATAAATAATTAATTCAGATAAACTTAATACAGATATATATGATAATGTGAGAAATTTTTGAACTTGGACGTAAGTGAGGATGTAATAAGAAGGCAAATAGCCACACCCACACCCTCCTCATAAATTATAAAATTTTGTACTAATGAAAAATTGGATTAATAAATAGTTATTTAAACAATTCGTGTTGATTTATCGATGTATCGAGTATGACTTATAATAAATAAAATCTTTCTTTTTAATTTTTTTATTGATCTATTTAGATTAATTTTCCATCATCAAGTCCTGAACGAATGCATTTTTTTATATTCAAAAACAGTTTAACTGCGAAAAATAAAAAATAAATAGTTCAAAATATTTGAAATACTTCTTTGAATGGAATAGATATTCCTTTTCAAATGTCACTTAATAATGAAGTAAGTTTGAGAGTTGTTTATTTATTTTATTTTTTGCATAAACATTAAACTATTTAGTAAATTATATATTTAATACGATTTCAAGTTTATTTCTAAAATAATTTTAGGTTCAAGAATTACGTTCTCCACCTCGTGCATCAAGTGTTGTTAAAGATTGTATTCGTCATACATATGATTTCTTAGTTGTCAATTGTGATGAGGTTTATAAACGTGAATCAAAACAACAAGTGAATATAAATGAAAATAATAATGAACAAAATGAAGATGAAAGAAGCACAAGGAACAACAACAAATCGTATTGAACCAAGTCTTAAATGTTCACAATTTTGGAATCATTTTATGTATTTATTAACACGTATTATTAATGAAGATCGAGAAAGATATAATTTAGTTTTAAATCAGTAAGTCTTTTATTTTTTTTTATTAATTAATATAATTATTTTCATAATCTATATCGTTTTTATTTGGATTTCCATCGAAAGTATATGTTGGTCATATAAGTGCAGATGCTTTATGGAAATTATTTTCAGCTGATCTTTTAAAGAACATTTAGAAGGTAATTTTGTTTAATTTAATATTTTACAAACAATAAATATATGCATCTATTGTATTAAGTTTAATGTTAATTAAACAGTAATGATAGAAATATGATGATATTCTTATCTACATTTGAATTTAATAAAAATTATTTGAAATGTTTTTCATTGTGATTGCTAAATAGGATTCTCTTGCTTAGATATTTATTGTAAGTTATTAATGGAGTTAGGTTACTGTTGAAAGTAGCTAGAATCAATCATAAATTTAAACCTATAGAGTTTGAATTCCTTTTTAGTTTCTTTTCAATATTTTATTTAAAGAACCAATTCATTGAATTATTCCTTCATGGCTAGATACTTTTTGGCCCGATGAGCTCTCGTAGTATGCGTAATATGTATGGCGTGCTAATCATCAAATGAAAAAAAAATCGGAAAAATTATTTGGTATCTCCGAGAAAATCATTTAATATTGATTCGAAAGTTTCATTGAGATTATCAAGATATGATTCGATTTCAAAAAATTTTGTTGTTGGATTTGGACGTTCATTGGTTTTGTTAACTATTGATATATTCAAAAAAATAAAACATGTCCACATACTGAGCTTCTACTTCCTGCCGTGTTAACAAGAAAATTAAATAGTTCAACTAACAAAATGTATGAATATTACTAAACCTAAGACAAGTAAATGGTATAATATATACACAACCTAGATTTATCAATAAGAAAAAACAAAAAAAAATGTTTTCTAATTTATTTGGTTGAAGATGAGTTCTCCTTTCGTATAAGATCCAACTAATAGTAGAAAATTCTCGTTCTACGTTAGTTATCGTTGTCACAATAAACAAAATTGAACGACAGGTATCACCTTGTGTAACTTATTTTCAGTTTTTGACTCGCAAAGACAAAAAAATGAAAACTCTTTAAATTTGCAGGGTATGACGGTTTCACCCTGCCCTGTAAACATCCCTGATAGCTACCACAATGTTATTTGTTAGTTTTATTTTGACTTGCATTGAGATGATATATAAGAACTCTATTGATTAAAGTCAGTCATCTTCAGTTTACATCGTCATTTTTCTGCGATTTATACTACCTATTGTTCAAATTGGATTTCATTTTTATTTATTTAAAGAACATGCTCGAGTTCCAGCTAACCGTCGTGGAGTAAAAAGTGCTGATTATATAAATCTATATTTTAAGGTCAAAAAATTTTATAATACATCAGTTAAAATAATTCCAGAAGCAAAAAATATTGTCCCTGAATATCCCAAGTAAGTTAGTTTTTCGTTTTTTCCTTCTGGCTTAGAAATCTATTTTAAAAAAAAGAATACATAATCATCTACAGTTTCTACACAGCTAAAGAATTTAAACGGTATTAAATTGATTGATTCATTTTATCTGGCAATGCATGTTTAGCACGAAGATTTCGAAAAGATTTTATTTTTTCCTTGTTTATGAAATAAACTTTTTCTCTTTTTAAGATGGCTCGAACCATTTGTAATGCAATGGCTTAATGAATATGATGATATGTCAATGGAATATTTACATAATGCACTTGAAAAAGATCGGTAAACAGGAGTATGTTTAACATGCTCATTTGTTTTAAAGATGTAACTATATCAAAAGCTTTACTTGCTTATGCAGGAACATGTTGATGGAGAAGATCATATTTGTTTCATATTAATGAATAATATTCAACAATTAAGATTAAATTTAGAACAACTATATGAATTAATGAGTGATGGACAATTAGATGATGAAACCAAAGTTCGACTTACTGAATTACAAAAACAATTAAGTGATGTACTTGATGAATTAAGTACTATATTTGTTAAAAGTATTGAACCAATGGGAAATAATAGTGAACAACGAATAGGTGCTAAAGCTATGATTGTTACAAAATCATTATTGGATTATCTTGATCAAACGTACGAAAATTTCTAATGTTCTATTTTAATTGTGTTCACGAACTGTCCACATAACGGTTCACCTTTTTCGGCAAAATCAGAGAAACTACGATTAGCTCTCTGAAGAAATGAATATCAATCAAAATATGTTCATTTTTAAAAGCGTTATTCTGTTACGACAATTTTTTCTACATGTAAGACGAAGCTATCATATATTTTGAATTGTTTTTTTTTCTATGCATAGCTCATCATTTCAGCTACAACTTTTTTATATAAAATTTTTTAATCATACTCGTAGATAAGCTAAAAGTTTTAGTACTTCACATCTATCTTTTTCATCGAATCCGACTTCAGAGTTTTTTTTCTTTTGGACGAGTCCATGTCTATAAATAGATTTAACTTTGAACCCGATCTGTATTTAGCTTCGAATCTAAATAGTACTATGTGATGGAAGACGACAAGAGATAACTTTAAATTAACTCTTTTTCCCACAGTGACCAATAAATCACTGAAATCTTGATCCTTTATTTGATCATGTACACAAAAAATGCCTCGAGTTTAGATCTGATCGGGTTCGGATTCAAAAAAAAACGTGAACTCACAGGTTCCTACTAATAACATCACTAAAAAAATCATGGGTGATTTAGCATCGTCCTATTGTCTTTGAAAAAATCGATCCGGGATAGTGTAAATTTTGGTAATCGTTAGTTATTTCTTTATCCTACTGATAGTATAAAGTAGAGACTTGTCCATTCTTAGTTACGATATATGTAGATATGTTTTCCAGGAACTCTCACAATATTTTTGATTTAGCCGCTCTTGACAAGTTTCTATAAAACGCGATGATAAATGAGAAAAATCTTTTAAAAAAATAAATATTTTATCATATATTTGAAGATATAAACATGGATATTAAGTTAGATGTTCTTAGGAACAGTTGAAAGAATGTCTAGGAAATGTATTATTTTGTTTTTGACTATTGAAATGCGATCTTGTGATAAAAAATGATAGTATACATCAATATGTTTCTTTTCTTATTAAACATTATTTGTATTAATTTTAAGAAAATTCCATTCATTACACTACTAACAGTCTTTTCTCATTGTTCTTTAATCATTTTCACAATTATTATACACACAAATGAAAACAATAAAGATGTATTTAGATATTCTTTTTTCAATATATTCTCAATTTAGTTCTAAAAAATAATATAATCGAAGTATTATGTTCTCTTAGTTTTACAAAAAAAAATAGTTTTGCTAAATGAAACAAAGTAGTTTTAATCACTTGAAATGTAGCTTTTGTCGTCATCTTTGACGATTTCGGAATTGTTTAATTATATATCTATTGTTCAACATGAATACATATGGTTTTTTATTTATTAAAATTTTACTTTTACAAAAAAGAATAATTAATGCTATGATATCAATTTAGTTACAAATAAAAGACTTTTCTACAATAAAGGTATACAAATAGATATTTTTTGAATATAATGGACACTATGTATTAACTAAACGATAAATTCACTCATTCTAATGAATTCGTTTTTCTATGTAGTCTATATATGAAAAACAATTCTATGGATAGATTATTTTCATGGATAATATGATTTCTATTGATATCATCTCAACTAAAATAATGTTTATTTCTGCTATATGAAGCAAAGTTCGACTTGGGCCGGCAGAAAAATTTCTCGAGCTCAGGTCGGATTGGGTCACAAAAAAATTGGCCCATGTCGGACTCTGATACGAAAATAATAATATCTCATTGATTAAATTGATCGATAATAATTGAAATACGATATGAATACTCTGCTCTTATCATACAATATTGTTCATAAAGAGATAATTTCAAGACAAATATTTTGAACTGCATTTGAAATAATTCTTATCTGTAATGTTTGTAAAAAAATAGAGTAAAATTTTCTTTTTTTTTCATTTTACAGATTACGTTAATTTATCATACTATCTTGAGTGTGGGTGGTGTGGGTGTAGGTGTGGGTGTGGATGTCATTGCTGTCTTTAGTCATACCCACACCCACCCTTCAATCCTAAGAAAAAAACTGGCATAGAAAACGGGAAAAATTATATTGTTGCTATAGGATACTTCCGTGGGCAGTCAACCACAAAAACCACAAACTATTCAGAAAACTTTTCATTTTATCAGACTTTGTAGAACTATTTTTACTGATCATTTTGGTAAGAAAAACATTTTGGATTTATTTGAGAAATGACTGTATTATAGTCAAAATATAAAATACTGTGAAATATCGGGTGTTTCAAAATGTTTTCAATATAGTTTGTTTTGCGAATATCTCTGCACAGACATATGATAAAATCTTTATTTTTTTCAAAAGATAAGTCGTCAAAATCTCTATAAAAGCCGTACAAACAAATTTCTATTGCACAACAAAAAGTCTTCTGAACATTTTGATTATCACTTTGCAGTTTCTTATGTCATTTTTTTCTTAGGACTGTAGATTTTTGTTTTTATTGTATTGTTATATGCAAGAATTTTTCCGTATTAAATGGATGTATATATAAATATATAGTCGTTGATCTCTACTATACAGAAATCGAATGAAATAAAATAAATGTTGTATAGTTTTAACAGATAAGTGAAAATAAAAAAATGGTAGGAGACTGTTAATGTTGACGGTAAAATAAAATAATACCTGATATATAGGTTCTTGAAATGAAACAGCATGATTAAGTAATAAACTTTTATTTGGTTGACCTTTAACAATCATTGATGAATTAGCAAGTTGATCACAAAGTATTTTAGGATCATCATATGTAAACATATCATTTAATAAATAATTATGAGGACGAATGCATCATGATCCATGCATTTTTTGTGCTAAACAACTTTTAGTTTTAATTAATTGAATAAATTCTTGAAGTTGTGTTATCTCTTTTTGTTTTTTAAATAATTTTGTTAAGATCATCAACAATATTTCCAGTTGTTCCATAAGCAACATATCTTAAACAAAAAAAAAATAAATTATTAATAAAATAATATGTTAAATAATAATAAAAACCCCGTCTAAATTCGTTTCCAATGTTGTTCAACAGCTGATTGACCTTGTGTTTTGTAAATGTGATCAAGATATTGTCGAACATCACCACATGTATACTTTCCATGTTCATTTAAAATTATTATCAATTGATATATGAAGAAGAGAAAATTTTGGATTTAAATTATATCGTTCAAGAATATTTCTTTAATCAGCATGTTCAGCAGGTGATGTTGTTTCGAGCCACTAACAATAAAATAGATTACAATAGAATTATTAAAAAACAAAAAAGCAAATTTAAATAAGATAAACAATTTTTATAAAATGTTAGTTATTTCGATGTACGTATTTTCGAAATATTATCAGCAGATTTATTTATAAAACTATTGATTATAAGATACGAAATCATTTTGTTAACGTCAGTATATTATCCAGAAAACAGGAAACATACAGACACGAAATGATCGTCTAAGAAGATGCATACTATTCAACTTTGGCAAAAGATTCATTCTTTTTACGCTTAAATTATTCTTTTTTTCCGAAAAAAAATTGTAGAAGAAAAAGAAAATGGTTTCATCGTTGTCTTTTAATAATTAGTTTATAAACGATTCGAGCTGAGGAAAGAACTAATCAAAGTATTATCCGTTATTTAATATTATATTTGACATTGAAGATTAACTTGGTGAGACAATCAAGTATGTGAAAGATTTTATTTCTGTCAATGTTTCGATCGAGATTTCTATATATAAATAAAATAATAAAAACACATAATCTCAACGTAAAAATTTTGCCATTAGATAAATCGAATGATTTTAATAGAATATTCTAAAATTTTTCTCGTAAAATAATTTTGTTTTCTTTTTATATTCTATTTTCTAATAAACTCGTTTTTATTTTTTTTTTTTGTAATACGTTTAACAATCGTCAATCGATTATTAAATATGGTATAGATTTGACGTTGAAATTCAATAAAATGATGGTAACTCGTCTCGAGAGTCTAATCGAAAAAAAATCATTTTAGAGTTCCTCGATTATTATCGAGAATTGATTATAACTCGAAAACGATTTCAAATGTTGTTTATCATTTCCAATGATTCGTTCGTCAGAAAAGTGAATGTTGTCTTTTGTCTTTCATTTCCAACATTTTTTAAAAATTTTTATCACGTTCTTGATAGAAAAACATTGAAATAATAAATTATTTAGCAAAAAAATGTTGTTTTGTATTTTTTGTAAATAAGTAATAGATAAAAAATATATTCTAAATGAAATGAAAAGGTTGAAAAATAAACTTACAAGTGTATAACCAAGAATTTCTGGCTGAAATGTTTTTGGAAAAAGTGATGTTGTTGATGTTAAAAGAGCTTCTTTAAAACTAATATCAAGAATTGATTGTTGATTAACAAATTCTCTTGAATAAATTGATGGAACATGAATAGAAAGACTTTTGAGAACATTTAAATAAATATTTGGATGATTTTGTTGATGATCTCCATTACTTATTTCATCAATATAAATCGGAAATACTTTTGATTGTATTGATGGCATAGGTCCATGTTGAATTCTACTTAGCCAAATTCGATCTGTTAAATGATATAGTTCTTGTTGAATTAAATATGTTGTTAAATGAATTTTAGTTTGTGCCCATCAATAGTGTGATTCAGGCGAAACTGGTTGACCAGCATCACACCTTTTAATAAACATATTTTAGACAAAAAAACAAAATTTCTTTTTTTAGTTTGTAATTATTCTTACAATCAAGATATTTTTCTTTAAATAATCTTTGAAAAATCTAATCTAATCTTTGATTAACTTTATCTTTACCATATTTAATATAAATAAAATGATCTGAAAAATCTTGATTATCATAATGATCATTAATCATATATTGAACAGTTTCATAATGCATTCACTCACTAAATTCTAAATAAAAAACAACAAAATAATTAATATATATTATTTTCAAATATTTATTTTGTTTTATTTAATAAAAACCTTTAGCAAGATGAACTTTGTCAATGTTAAATTCCGGATTAATAAAAAAATGAAAAAGATCTCGATATGAATCAGAGGTCTAAGCAGGCCTACTTTTTTAAGGCCTGACCTGCCTGCGCCTGTCATTTTCTTCGGCCTGCCTGTCTACTTTTCTTTTGGTTTAATATCATGATAATAATAAAATATATTCAACTGTTAATCTTTATAGGGAGTTCAACACGTCAATGGAATGACTTCAGATGATCCAAATGGAAATTCTCTAATGTGAACATCAAAGAAAATAGTTTAAAGCGCTTAATATACAGAAGTATTATTTTCTTGCATTTCCATTATATCACGTGAGGTTAAGAGCAGGAAAAAAGTTAACTTCAGAAAGTTTATTGTAGCAAAAAGTATTTATGTTTCACGAAAAGAAGACTTCAACCCAAAAGTAATCGATTTTGAACAGAAACGCTCAGCATGAGCCTAGGTTGTTCTTGATAACGAGATGTTATTATTGCTGGGATGTCGAAAGTGTAAGGTTTTACCCGGCATTTAATATATATACATTGCAAAATGTTGGTATATTGGAAAATAAAAGAATAGAAAAGCATTTCTATTGACGAAAACAATCAGTTTTTTGTTGCAAAACATTTTAAAATGATCCAAAAGATAAAATGTCCCTCTTATTAATACATTCAAGAGAATTCGTATGCAACAATTACGAAACCTGAAGCAGAAAAAAGATGGTTCAGCATCAACTGAGCTAGCTAGGGTTCAAAATGAATGAAAAAAAATAATGAAAAATATCGAGGAGTGGTCCATACTTGATAAGATCGAAAAATTATTCCTGAAGCATAACGCTGAATATTTTCGACTGAAATTTCATAGATTTTGACTAGAAAAACTATAATTTGATTAAAAATAAATCGTATTATTCTTGCTAAAGCGATGTTTAGATGTTTTTCATATAAATCATTATCTGTTCTGGTGTAATTATGCAGTAATAGAAGCATTTCTCACTCATGAAACCATTTTGACATGTGATCCATTTTGTCAATTAGAAAAAGTTTTAATATTCACATGAACCAAGTCGATGTTTAAATACTAATTCATAACCTGATTTTTATTTTTATTCAAACCGTATTTTTTCTCATCGAAACTAACAAAATATTAGTCAAGTACATCTTAAATATCATGTTCCGGAAACAATATTCCTTGGACGCTTTTCAGTGATCAGTGTTTTTCTTTGATGTTTCAGAAGAATTTGTCGTGCAAAAAACCCATATCAAATATATTACAACTTGCGTGATCGACTAGTATAAAGAAAGTTACATAGACCTGATTATCATTAATGCTCAAATATAATATGCATTGGGATTATTTACTACTATCCGTTTCAAAATAGAACACGGATGAAAAAAACTGTACTAACTCCGAAACGGAATAAACTAGCGAGAAGTGTTTTTTTGCATTCGAAAGAGAACTCTGGGAGACATCGAAAAATCATGAAAAAGAAAAGTTATTTTTTATTTTGCTGGTTTTCCAAAAGGGTTTTCTGAAAACTTTCAGGTTTTGGGGGAGAAGGAGTATTGATTTTTCATGTTTGAGACCTGCAATTGATAGCAGGGACGTTTTACTACATTTCCACACNAACTCACATAGCTCTATTTTTTGTCTAGTGCACTGTCAACAAAATTATTTTTAAATAGATGTATTCATTGGACCGAAAGTTATTCCACTTACAATATTCTCATTCTTTCTTTACTTCGGAAAAAGAGGTGTTCACAGGGCTAAGCAAGGTCTTTATGTTCTATGACACTTTGTAAAAACTGGAAAAGCAGGTTTTCGATTTTTCTTCCTGAAGAAGAATGCCTTTTCAGACTATTATTCAAATTTTTTCGCTGTAGATCTATATCCGACTGACTATGATAAAAACAAAAAATATATAAAATAACTATTGAAAATTTGTATCTGTGTATCTTATTCTTGTTCTTGTCCACATTCATATTCTGAGGATAATAATTTTTGAAAACTTTAAAAAATTCTCATGCATTTTAGTGGCGGTCTTATATATACATCTGCTTCGAATCATTTCACTCGCACATTTTTTTGGTCAAAAGTCTCGCGTCGAATTTTCTGCAACAAACTATTTAATTACACATTTGAAAGGTAAAAAAAAATTCCTGTGGAGTGAAAATGTAAAGCACGATGATCTATCTTTGGTGATTTAAAGGAAATTCTTTGAATCTATTTATTTCACTGAGCATTTTTAAACAATGCTTTCAGTAATTTCTTCAGAATAGGAGTTAATAACTGTTCGTGATATTAACATAATTGATATGCTGCACTCTGTAATCGTATATCAGTAATGTTTGTCAAAATTTATGAATGGTAGAGAGATGGTTTACTGTTATCAATATACTAGACAAGATAGATGCCTTTCATTGTATAAAGCATAAACGTTAAAGACACATTCATGAATAAGGTATTCATTTCTATCAGATATATCTCAAGAATACTCTTAAGTTGTCTTTCGCAAAAAGCATGACATGATAGATTCGTTCACCTTCAGCAGCTACTTATTTGATGCATCGTTTTACAAAAACACTCATGTTCTTCAACGAAAACAGTGAGCGTAATTCACACTTGTATGTTGCCATTAGATTTTTCATTATGCGGAACTTAACAAGTTAGTTGATACGATTAGTGCATATGTCCCTATTGGTGACACATTCTGCCAACATCTCTGTAGAATTGAATATTGGAATTTTGTTCAATTTAATTTGATCTTGATCGCTGATTTATTTCGGTATATCTTCGTCTCGTAGAAAAGCAAGAAATAATCCAAATAACTCTCGCATATTCAATTGATTTATCTGTGTGTAGCTGTGTGTGGAAGACAAAAGTATCAGTGAATCGTCAATAGATCAGCAATGTCACGCTTTTATGGCAATCTGCGAGTTCATAACTAGTGATATATTTTATTTTAGTGTGCAGCAATGATATTTCATTGGAATGTTCATTGGTTGCTCTTCTACTTGATGTTCGGAAAATTGAATATATCTTATGTAATATCGACTTGGCCGCTGTTAAACTCTTCGAACATTCAAGTATTAGGCCTTTTTGATAATATACCAAACACATTTGAATCTAGCGAAATCTATATTCATAGTCGAGCTATGTTTAGAGCAGCTATAGTACTTTCTCGACAATACAATATAACAATAAATGGACAATTCATAGGATGGCAATTAGAAGAAACTAATGGCAATATAATTAATGCTCTTAGCAAATCATGTCAAGCAGTGTCTCGTTCAAATATTGTTGGTATTATTGGTCCAGGATTATCAAGAGAAGCTCATTTAATAGCTGATTTTGGTAAAACCATAGGTATACCTGTTATATCGTTTAGTGTAACTGATCCTGATTTATCTGATCACGATGCTTATCCAAATTTTTATCGTATAGTTCCTTCAGATAATTCAAGAGCATTAGCAATTGTAAAATTATTTCATCTATTCAATTGGACATCATGTATACTTATCTATCAAAATGATGCATTCGGATCTGGAGCAGCTAAACGAATAGATGAAGCATTTAATAATAATAATTTAACAATTGAAAAATTCATAATATTTGATATTAATACACTGCGTATTCGAGGTGATTTGAAAACATACTTAACAAATAGTGCAACTCGAATTGTTATTGTATGGGTTCAATCGAATTATATATCTATTGTTTTAAAAACAGCTCTTCAAGCTGATGTATTGGGTCCATTATTTACATGGATATTAAGTTCAAGTATTTCATTAAACTCTTTTAATAAAAGATATCATGATAAATTAGTTGGACTATTTTCAATTGAACCTATTACAGCAAATATTGTTAATGCATCAATTAATACAACGTTATTAAAAGCTGCATATAGGGTTTGGAAACAATTTGAACCAGAATCATATCCTGGAAAGGCACAAGTAAATTCCTATTCATTATTTGCATTTGATGCAACATGGTCATTAATTCTATCATTAGAAAAACTTTGTTCAACAATAACAAATAATTCTTCTTCATGTTTATCATTTGTCGAATCTTCATATTGCTTTGATCGTCATTTTGTTCATTCAGATCTATTACTAAATGTACTTAGTACAACAGATTTTCTTGGTGTATCTGGTCCTATAAAATTCATTGTTAACGTAACAGATCGAATCAATGGTTCTTATTATTATGCGCAAAATGTTCAATATTCTTCAAATGGTATAAGTTTGGTACCAGTATTGCAATATTCTGATTCAAGTGATTGGACAATGTTTCATGGATCAAGTGTTATAATTTGGCCATACAATTCATTAGTAGTTCCATCTGGTCGAGCAACACTTAAAGGTGTACATTTACGAATAGGTGTTATCGAATCAGCCCCATTCACAATGAAAAGAAATATTACTAGTAAATTCGAAGAGAAAAAAGAACAACTAATTGGTTATGTACCTGATCTGATTAAACTGTTAGAAAATCGAATTGGATTTATTCCAAATATTCAAATAGCACCATCAGATGGAAGATACAATGATTTAATTCAAGCAGTCGAAAATGGTACTTATGATATCATCATTGGTGATGTAACAGTTACGGCTACACGAAGACAATTAGTTGATTTTTCTGATGCAATTTTTGATAATTCTTTAAGTATTATAATGCGAAAAACATATGACATTCATATTGATCTATTATCATTCTTAAATACGTTTTCAATTACTTTATGGTTATTAATATTAGGTGCTTTTATCTATGCTGGTTTATTGATTTGTCTTGTAGAAAGAAACCATAATGAAGCATTAAGGCATCGATCAATATTATCTCAATTAGGAATGAGTATTTGGTATTCATTTGGTAATATAATTGGATATGGTGTTGATTTTCATGTTAGTACAGCTGCTGGACGTTTAGTAACTACTGGTTTATATATGTTATGTTTAATATTAATAGCTACATTTACGGCAAATTTAACATCAGATTTAACACTATCAAAAACCAAAGGTATCGTTTCAGGAATTGATGATATCAAAAAAGGAATAATTCCATTTAATCGTATTGGTATTCGTGATGGTACAGCAAGTGAAGATTATTTTTTAAGAGAAATATCTGGTGGTAGTAGAAGTTTTTATTCAGTACTAACTCAAAATGAATTGTATGATCGTTTACTCGATGGTACTATTGATGCGGTTATTTTTGATACGAGTGCAGCTGAATATAGAACTAATAATATTTATTGTAATTTAACTTTAATTGGAGATAGTTTTGATAAAGGTGCTTTTGGTATTGTTACCCCAAAAGAATGGCTGTATGGTAAAGATTTAGATGTTAATATTCTACTATTAAGAGAGTCAGGTGAACTTGATATGTTACGAAAAAAATGGTTCCAAATAAAGAATTGTCCGCATTCATATGAAACACCAACTTTAAAGACTGTTGATTCAATGCGTGGATTATTTTTAGTTTTTACAATAATTACTTTTCTATCGTTATTATTATATATATGGTCAAACCGATCTATTTTCAAGACCTATCTATCTAAATTGTTAGATCAAACGACATTGTCATTCCAAATTCGAATACCTTTGATGAATCGCTCAAAAGTAAGTTAAATTCAACAGTAGGTTTCATGCTACAGAGTATAGTTTGTTAAGTGTTGTTTGGAATTTTTCATTCGATTCATTCATGTTTTTTCTAATACCAGAAATTAAAAATCATCTTCGAAATATCATTAATATTTTTATTGTTTGTATAGGAAAATATTATTCATTAGATCGAACTAGTAACACATCGAAAATGTTGCTCAATTATCGATGTTTGAGTTTCTCACAAAATTGTTTTCAAAGTAAAACATTAATGCATGAACAAAACTTTAGATTGGATTTATTGTACAGTGTTGAATATTAAATCTCTTTACTTGTCTTACTAGAAACTCATTTGAAACCTTTTGTTATTTTATTTTCAGGATGGAAACCAAACGACAGACATCGACAACACTAAAACGCACCCCAGTTTGACTGGGCATTGAGCTCTCTTCTGTTGAATAATAATTGTCAATAAATACTAAAATAAAATAAAATAACAAAGCAAGCTGAGAAAGCAGAAATTTTAATTGTAATTTGCTCATGAGATGTTTGTCTTGGACAGATCATGAAAAACTAGAGAGAACGCAGATCACTGAAATTTTCATCATGAAGTTTTATACTATTTACTAATTGATAGAACAGAAAAGGAATAAAAACGAAGGCAAAAAGTGGATTCAAACATCCAATTCGATATTACTCAATATCTGACAGGCATCCTGATGATAGATTATGATGTAGCGATAAGCACATGTCGATTTGTACATATTTTTTAATTTAACTGGCAATTAGAGAATTTCTACGAAATTAATACTGAAGTCAAGAACAGTCAACATCAGTTGTATATCTGTATTTTTATGTCTCATCATGTTTTGTACTTTCGTATACAAAACTATATCAAACTATTAAAACATGAGAAAAAAAAGCACAATCGTTGTTTCTTAGTGAAAAATGCAAATGTATACGTTTTAAAATTTATTACTTGAGTAAATTGAATTGAAAATATTTAATTCAAAGATGACTTAAATATTTCTGAATTATAATTATATTTTATTTTAATTAACACACTATTTTAAATATTCACTTAAAATTTTAGATACGATTAAATCATGATATCAAAAGTATTTAGTTTTTTTTGAATTTAAATAATTTTCAATTTATCTTTGCACTTGAAATTCTATTTTAGCGTAATGAGAATTAATTCTAATTGATAATAATCAAGACATACTCTTGAAAAAACCAATTACTTTAATTTATATTGTTTAGTGTTGTCTAAATGATTTGATATTGTCGTAAAAGAATTATTTTTTATTCATATAAGAACCTGATGAAAAACTCTAGTAAAATTGCATTGCACGGTATCTCGAGATGATTATGAACGTCTAGAAGTTAATCTCTTCATCGTATGACTTTGTGGTCTTGTATGATGGGTAAGTAATGTATTATATGTATGTGTTCAAATCTATTCATCGTTCTCATCTATTTTGAATCTGACTATTTCGAATTCAACTCATACATCAGATCATAACTATTATCCTTTCCAGGAGTCAAGACGGTCGGTTGTTTTTTGAATAACTTTTTGATAGAAACAAGTTAGAGATCTGCGATTTTCACCATTTGATAGCCAAGATCCAAGAGGATATTTTCCTAAGCAAATTTTTTTTCTGAGAAAAAATCTGAAAACCGGTTTCCCAGAAGATCTTTGGAAAACCACGCTGGATTTCTGAAAACTGCCATAGAAGTTTATTGATTTTTTACATATTCGAAATCAGCATCGAAAGTTGCGTCGATTCATATATGTTTTGAATCTTTTAACGAACTTTTTTTCTCGTCGAAAAATATACACTCCTTGTTACCCTCAGGGCCACGTCAAAAAATGAATTCAGTCAAAAAGTCACTTGAACAGTGAAAAGCAAGTTCTGAGCTTGTAAAATGCTACTAGGATACAAAATGGCAAATGACTAAACAATAGAAAAGGCCTTTTGCCTGAATTCATTTTTTGGCATGGCCCTGAGGGTAACAAGGGGTGTATTTTTCGACGAAAAAAAGTTCGTTAAAAGATTCCAAATACATATGGATCGACGCAGTTTTCGATGCCGATTTCGAATATATAAAAAAATCGATAGACTTCTATGACAGTTTTCAGAAATTCAGCGTGGTTTTCCAAAGATCCTCTGAGAAACCGATCTTCGGATTTTTTCTCAGAAACAATTTTGCTTATGAAAATATGCTCTTGGTCTTGGCTATCAAACGATGAAAGCCGCAGGTCTCTATCTTGTTCCTATCAAAAGTTATTCAAAAAACAACGGACTGTCTTGGCTTGTGGAACGGATAATAGTCGTATTCAGGCATATCAATAATTTTTTCTGGAATTTATCCACTCGTTTTTTTTATTATGATATTTCGTTACTAGTTCTTTGAATAAATCATTGAAAATTTTTATAAACATATTGTTGTTTACGTACTTACTAAAGAAAAGAAAAAAAAAGCCTTTTTTTAATAATATAGAAAAATTTACAATACTTTTCGGTGTTGTTTTTTCATTGTGCTAGATTATATTCAGAAATTTTTTTTCAATATCCGTTCTGATTTATCCATTTCAGGTTCTACAAAAAAGAAATAAGTAATTTAAAATGCAGAGAAAACAAATCAAATGAATTACCTATACTAGACAGCAAGACTGGAATCTTCATTACCATATTGACCAACTGCACCTTTACCTTGACGTTTAACAACTTGAATAGGTAGCTAATGGTTGACCCTGAAGATAAATAAAACTTAGTTTTTATTATTTCTATGGCAATACGGTCAATATGCATATATGAAATTTTACTTTAAAAGAGTTAAATTCGCTCTATTTGACTCAAGCTATAGTACGAACACACGATTACTAAGATCAGCATTTATTTTTCCTTG